>VWZP01006979.1:762391-774891 GCA_013396995.1 Dicaeum eximium
AAAAAAAAAAAAAATTCACAGCAAATCAGGGACTGGATGTTTTGATTCAGTTTTAAACCCCTTCAGCTACACCCAGAAACACCCTCTGCTGCAAACAGCCCTGATGAGCCCAAGAACGTCTGCCTCAGCCATTGCTACAGAGTGGCCTTAGCACTTTACAGGGAGTAAGAATTCTGTAGACATAGAACCTTCTTAAAGTGGCTTCCAGTTTGTTGAAAGTCAGACTTTTAAAATAACACACGGAGAACAAGGAGACTGCAGCCGCTCGGCAGGTTGTAAGTCAGCTGGCTGGCAACCACCACGGCTTTTGGGAGCCTGCTTCAGTCTGCTCAGGCAGCACAGCACAGCTCTGTGAGCCAACAAAACACATTCTGCTTGCTGTGAGCTGGGGATATTATGTCTGGCCACTGATGTCTAGTTCACCTCAAAAAACGTCTCTGTACTGAGAGAAAAGAAACCTTTATTCTCCTGACAACAACACATCCATTTTCATAAGTTCATTTTAAACTTAGGAAAAAAAGAATAAATAAACTCAACAGGAACAAACCAAGGCATCAGCCCTGCAAAATCAGTTTCACTGTGTTGAAACCCCCAGAGCTGTCTCCCCAGGCACCCTGACAGTCAGTAGAAGCTCAAACTCTCCTGCTGCAGCCCAAAATATAAATCCATCTAAAAGTCAAACCCAGATAGTGTTGCAGTGCTCCTAGGAAGCCTGTTTTGCACAGCAGAGATCCAGCTACTTAAACAGTGCAGAGCAAGGGAGTGAGTCAGGACAGTGCCCTTGTCCACAGGAAGGTTTCCTTTTACAGGAACAAATACTGGTGCTACAGCAATAATTCTGCATGAGCTGCCTCTCCTGTTCAATATGTCTATTGTGCTCTAAGAGAACTTTTCTGCTAATCACTCTGTGATACATTCTTATGTTTTGGCCAAATGATCAAATTTCACACATATTTTCAGAGACAGTAAATGAAGGAAGGGTCTGATTTCCTTGCACTCCCTCAGTGCATCACTCTGCAGCCAGCACAGAAGCTGAGAACTCATAAATGGGAGATATGACCTGTGCCTGTACACAAGGGAAGGGTTGGACAGACAGCAGTGAGCTGGGACAGCATTCAAGAAGCTTCCTAGTCCCAGGGCTTCACAGGCCTCATAAAATTTATTAGCTCCAAATTTATAGCAGCTCTTGAACAGCGAGTCATGTACGGCCTAATTCCCAGTGGAAAATTCACAGTAAAAACTCCCACATGAGAGAAGCAACCAGTGGGAGTCCCTAGCAGCATGGGAAATTCTGGGAGACACACCCAAAATCTGGCCTGCTGTGTGTTCACAGTTCAGGACAGCATCACATGAAACACCTGCCTGTGACAGCAAGGTCTCATCCCTCTGATGGAAAGGCATCTGCTGCTGAACTGTTCATCACAATAAAAGGGGCTGATGTCACCATGAGCCTACATGAAATACTATCAAATATGTGACTTATTTCCACTAGCTGTTACTTCTAAAGTGGTGTTCCCCCCTTTTTTAATCTTAATTTCTAAGCATTTCTTAAAAAAAAAAAAAAAAAGCTCCTCTTGAGTTTCATCAGAAATGACTTGGATGATCTTCTGTTAAAAGAATGACTTTTATCCTCATTCAAATACATATTGTATTGGCTTAGAAACATCAAAGAGGCAATGTCTTTACATATTCTATTTCTAAGAAAAGAAAAGGAGTTCTCTCTTTATTAACATTGGTAATGTTGAATCTTATAATGAAAAATGCACAAAAGCAATATTTTTGATGAATAGGTAATAGAACAGCACTGAATAAGAGAGCATTAATATATTTTTACCCAAAAACTCACTCAGATAATGCATCAGGAGGGTTTTGAGCTGAGATGAAGCCACAAGCCAAAATGAGGTCGGTGGTCTCCCCCTCCTGCCGCTCAATATTTTTATTGACCTTGAAAATCCACCCCACAGTTCAAGCACAGCTTCCTAAGTGTGACTGCCACAGCCCACAACAAGCACAGCAGAGCATTTCCTCTCAGGCCAGGAGCACTTTGCAGGACACAGATATTGGTGTGCTGTGTGACCACACCAATATGTGAACATTACCTAGGGCAATTATTTGAATTATGAGTGGAAAAAAAAATTGCAGATGCAATTTTGCAATGCAAATGCAATGCAGATACAAAAAAAAAGATGCAGTAGCATCTTAGAAGTAAAGCTTTTTCATACCCATGGATATTTTCAGAGTTTTGATTGTACCAGCAAGTGACCTGCAGAAAAGTCTGCAGTATTTTCTGGTAAAGGGTGGGCAAGTATCCTTTCTGTCTCTGCTATGTGTAGCACAATAGAGCCTTTGTGTTGTTCCCAAGAAAACCTATTTATGGACTTGGATTTTGAACATTCCTTTCACTCTTTGTCATCTTTTACCATTGTCTTTGAACCACTGCGATAATGAAATTACAAAGGGCCATATAAGCAGTTAGACTGAAAAACAAAAAGGAGGGAAAAAAGGCAATTTTAAAATAAACCAGGCATGACACTCCCCTGCATTTTTCATTACTTAATTATAGTCAATAGAAATCACAAAAAATCTAATATTAATTTGAGGAAAAAGAACCCTGTCTCTGTTGAATTCAAAAATTTCTGTTGGGGTCTGCAAAAGGGATGTCATAGAAAAATACACCATAGTAGAATAACAGCCACACATTTTGGGATTTGTGTCACATTGAGAAAATACCTTCATATGTATATATAGAAAAGCCAGTAGCTCATTCTTCAAAACATTTTAATTAGGCTTTGAAATTTCAAAAATCCCAATGAATCAGTGTTGGAAAAATCTATATTCCTACAGTGAGCCCTTTACACCATTTTCTTTGCTCCTCTGGTTTTAGATAAAATGGAAATTTGCATTTGGGAGTGTTGTACATTGAAGTAGTAAACATATTCCTTCTTAATCCTGTTTTCCTTTACTTATTTAACGATAAAAGAATTGTTTCATAGCAACAATACCTTGAAAAATGAAGATGTGTTGGGATCAGAGTTTGTATGAAAGAAAAGTAGTGGTAGATGCAGTGGGAGATGAAGAGTAAGGATGCATTAAAAAAAGCAGAGAAGCATTAGTGTATCTGTGAGGGACACTGATGAGACACAACACCCTCATCCTCATGAATCTCTTCCCTACCACACAAATGTATTTTCCACAGAGGATTTAATCCACCTCTATTCAAGACCCACTTGTCTTCTCATTTATCAGTTTCTTCCCTCATCACTCCTGTGCCTGAATTCACATCCTACAGCCACAGAACCAGAGCTATGGCCAAGGATGTGACTCAGCTGAATGCTCTGGGCAGTTCTCATTCCATCCATATTTCCAGTTCTTTGCAAAAGCAATGTTACCATGCTCATTATATTAACATATATAAAGTCTGCCTCTCTCCTTGTTTTCCTGTTCTCCTGTGTCTCCCTACTTGTCTGTCTTTACTATGTACAACACCCACAGCAAGGACTTTTCCCTGTCCATGCTTGGAGCTGGGCTCATACAAAGGCCTATCAAGATAAATAAGAAAACAATTTAATCTGCACTCAATCTTTGTGATCTATGGAATGGCAATGTCTTGCTTGAAGTGTGGTATTACATTTGGCAACAGCAAACAAGAAGTTAATTATTTTTTGTGTTTGTATCTGTCACTCTTTTTTCCTATGGCCTGAGCCACTCTCTCAGCCTGTTGACTCTGAGCTTCAGAGGAACAAGAGACCAACAGGGCTGAACTGCATTAGGGGTAAAGGAAGTTCAGACAAAGAGAAAGAGAAAATCTAGATGTCTCTAACATCTGAAGTAGTGGCTCGGGACACAGACATAATACTGAGTTACATAGGGGAAAACTGGCATTTTGGCAATTATGGAGTTCAAAAGATGCCCACAGTTAATCATTTTGGAATTAACAAATGGAATACAAACTGCACAGGGAGATGTGAGATGAGAGAAGAGGAAAAAAGTACTGGGATTAGGAGGTAACTCAAAGCTGTAGTAGACTCACAGGGTTTGTAACAGCTACTATAATTTCTGCACAAGAATAAACACTGCAGAGATAGAACAGAGAAACCAGAGCAAAGAAAAACAAAAAAAAAAGGAGGAGGCAGTCATTCCCTCTGCTTTTAAAATATAAACTATTAGTAGAAAAAAGTTTCTAAAGTTACTTTCAAAACCAAGAGATGTAACAGCTCCCTGTGCTGTCATTATCAACCAAAGATTTTGTCTTAAAAGGGACTGGGATAAAATTTTCTCAACAATTATTCAAAACTTGACTTTTAAGATACAGTAAAAGTTATGAAAACAGAATTTGCACATGAAATTTTACAGAGCTGTGAAAAATTTAACCACATGGGAAATAGCCAAAAGAAATGTTTTATATATTTGTGTGTACATTCATTCATATGCTCCAAAACACAGCTCACTCAGTACCAGCCAAGAAGCTTGAGTGCTACAACGAAGGATTTATGAAAGTAAAGTCAGGCCTCTCTTGAGGCTGGAAAAAAATGTGTTATTCCAGTGTGTATCCTTTCTGTTTCATCAGCTTTTGGATTCCATGCCAACATTAGTGTATACACCCCAAGATGCACATCGACACCATAACTTGTGGTCTAAGAATAATCACCACATCAGAGATTGACATAAAGGACAATATTTGTCTGGCAGAAGAACATGGAGCAAACAAAGCGTTGACACACACAGACTTGAAGCCACACAGGGAAGCAGACTTGAGTCTGTAGTCACTACCCTCAGCATCTCACAGTTGTCACTCACAAAAAATGAGCAGAGACACTCCATATTGCTGCTGCTCCCCAGATACAGGCATTTCAACAGTGCCTATGTGATTTGAGCCAACCAAACCCTGTCACTTTGCTAAATCCCATCCCTTTTGTTTAGTGTTTGAGAATTAAACTCTTGGAAATATAATTATATCCAATATCTGCTCCTCCTGCTCTGTTCCTGCTGCAAACAGGGGCATTGCAGTTTTAAAAGAGTTTCCCTTCACAACCTTGCTTTCTAAGGATGTACGAGCAAATCTTCCCTCATTTTGCACCAGGTGGAGGAGAATCATGGAATGGCTGGGGATGAAAGGGACCCTAAGGATCATCTCATTCCAACCTCCTGCCATGCACCTTCCACTAAACCAGGTTGCTCAGAGCCCCATCCAGCCTGGCCTTGAACAATTCCTGGGAAGGGGCATCCACAGCTTTCTGATCAACCTGTGTCAGGGCCTCACAGTGAAGAATTTCAAAGCCATGCAAGTGATTTGCAGCAAAACTGGGAAGGGCAGCCAGGTCTGTTGGCTGGCAGGTGAGCTGGGAACAGCCTGTTTGCTGCACTTCTGTGCTGAGCCATGGCAGAGGTCCTGGGCTAGGCTAGAACAAGGCAAAGCATTGCAAATTTTCACTACTGACATGTTCCCAAAGCGTATCTCCAATTAATATATAATTATGTTTTCTTTTTAAAAGTACAGGACAGAAAATGCTCAGTCCATAAGTCCTACAACATTCAAAGATACAGCCCTGTTTAATTACTATATGACCACAAAGGAAAGATTCCCAAAGTCTTCTGACTAAAAGGGATATTGCTATAGTTTAAAGGGCAACAACATAATGTGAATTCTCAGTTGAAGATGCCAATCATATTTAAAACTAGAAATAAAAAACAACCTACAGCAATGAAAACCAAGGCAAATGAAGGATAAAACCACACAGTGAAGATCAAGGAAACAGAAAAGAGATATTTCACAAAATCTTGCAGGATAGAAGGTAGACTTTTGGGGAGTCTAAACAGAAAACAGCACTGCAGCTGCAATTTCAGGATCTAAATCAGTAGGATACCAATACAATTAGCAAGCAGCAAAGCTCCTGAAGCAGGCATTGCTAGGCTTACCACCATCACCCTGTCCATCAGCAATGAAAATTTCAAAGATAAGCTCTCAGATCTTCCCAAATTTCTCAGCAGTAACTGCCTTCATATTATTATCATGAATATCATCATCTTTATGAACAGGAAGTTGGAAGTGGCGTTTTCTTGTTTGGCTGTACCTGTTGGAGACAAAGCTCTGGGTTTCTGTTATGTATGGGCTTAGGTAAGGGACGTTTCCAATTTCTGTCTTCAAACTTTCAATACTTTCTCCTAGACAGAGCTCTTTCTCCCAAGAAAGATGAATTTACACCACTGCTGTAAATTAATGGTCAGCTCTGCCAAAAGAGGCCAGAAATGTTTAGGATTCTCACCCATTTGACAGACAAAACATTTGACATGGAGCTGGAAAGATGATGACTGCACTGAGTGTAGGTTATAGTAAACTCTCCTGCTTATCCAGACAGCTGCATGTTGCACAGCTTGAATGCAGGATCTCAGCCACGATTTCTGTCACTCACTTACTGCTGATGGAAGTGCTGTGCTATAATTTTCCAATATTTCAGCAGCATCTAGAAACACCAGATGTGGTTAAAGCCCTGTGAGATTACACAGAACACAGCCCTTTTGTAAAAGACCAGTTGCCTTCACTCAGCTGCCCAGGGTTGGGTGACATGGAGTGTGAAAGTTGCTCTTACCCTCAGGGACTCACTGCTCAAAAAAAACATTCCTTGGTTTTGGTTTTGTTCTTTTTTTTTTTTTTTTTTAATAGAAGGGAAACCAAGTCATTGTACACCATTTTCTAAGATTCAGCAGAAATAAAGCCCTGATTTTCTGAGGCTGAGGTCACTGCTTAACCAAATTGTAGATCACCTGCCCTCCCTTCTTCAGTTCTGGCACAGCCAGGTGTTCCCTCAGCTGCAAACCCCTGCTAGAGCAGCAGCCAGTAGTGCTCATGTCCCCAGGCCACCAACAGTCCAGGTCACCCTGTTCTTTGGAACGATTCAGCATCCTGAGCTCAGCACTGAGGAGAGACTGCCCTGACCCTGCACCATTCCCTCTTTTAGTCCCTCTTCTGGATGTCTCCTATTTGCTGCTATCATCACTGCAATGTTGGGAAGCAACGAATTAGGCTGGGCTCTACTGGCCAATATCATGAAGTCCAGTTCATAAAAATGTGGGACTTCTTAGCTGGTTTTGGGAGCTGTGAGTCCTAGAAATTTATCTGTTAATTAATGAAATTAAAAATCTTTTCTTTGTTTTGACTCCTAGAATTCAGACCTTAAAAAAAATTTGTCCTCAAAAGAACTGCACAAGACCACCCTAATTTCTCACCAAGGATGTTCCAGTCTCTAGAAGATCCTTATCTTATCTCCTTCCTATCTGATATTCTGTTGTCTATCTTCATTACAAAAGCAAAAAGCCCTTTACTAAATTGCTGAGAGCAGCATGATTATTTGTACTTCTGTAATTTATCATGTACAAGGAGAAAACTTGCCATCATATTAAGTTATGACATTTTCATAACTACTTGCCACAGCCAGCAAAAGATTACTTGAAACAAATTACTTCAGGATACCTAAACAAAAATGACTTGCTTTTGCTCTGATAATTTTTCAGCTTGCCTTTTCTGTAGAGAGCAGTAGGAGAGCTGTCTTGGTATGCAAACATGGAGCCCAAATCCATCTGTTTATATACATTCTGTTTCCCAGATGTGCAGGGTGCAAACCTACATAATATATATGGGTCAAGTTTGATTGCTTGGGAAGGAGGCAATAATGCAGGACTAATTATTTTCCTGACCTGATGGGTAATATTTTATTTAACTCCTCTCTAGGGAAGCTAAACTAGATGGTGGGAAAGAGAAAGGTATTCTCAAAGGAATAATGCCAGTTTATGCAGCACCTTTGATTTTTGCATACAATCGATGATTGAGATAATTTTTAAATATTATTTATTCATTATGTTTTTATTTGGACCCCCAACATAAAGGTTACATTTTCCTATTCCCCTCCTCATACCTAATATTTGTTACAGTTGCATTTTTCAATCCATTTGCTGTCTGAAGGGTAAGTAGAATGACACTGCTCATAATGTGCAAATAAATGTGAAATAAGCTAGTCAGCTCAAGTGGAATGAATTACTGTCACTGGTAAAATAAGGCAAGAGGGAACAGCTGCCTTGGGAGCTAAAAAAGACTCCAGCAGGTACTGCTATTGAGTGACTGGAATAACACTTACTATGATTTATCAAAGACCACTTGAAAGCACTTCTGAGGCATTAAATAGGCATGAAAAAAGGCTTTAGTGGCAACAGGACTATGCCAGAACTGAGTGATTAGGAGACTCAAAAGCTTGACCCAAACTTCCAGCCTATGAACAAGGGATGCCAAAAATCTTCAAAGATGTGTGGAAGAAAATGGAGGGTACAGTCAATTTTGAAGAGATGACCACAGAGCTACTGGGCCCTATTACAAAAACCTGATAGCACAACTATGGAGAAAGGAAAAAAAAACCCAGTCCATGATTAGTACTACCACAGCACTGCACCAGTCCACCAGAAAATAACTTTGTGTAGGAATAATCTCATAAATTAAAGAAAATTCTTTAAATATTTTCAGCTGCAACATCCCTGTGGTCAAAGACAATTTTCTGCCCTCCCAGTTTTCACTGCTAGCCTGCAATTCCAGCAATGCCTGTGTGGTAGGGGCTGGCACAGTGATACCACAGGCACCAGTGCTGCCTCTGCCAGGCCCCTGCAGTGACCAGACTTCACTGGCACAGACCAAGGTGGTGCTTCCACCTCTCACCTGTGCAGCCACTGCTTGACCTGCTGGTGAGAATAAAGTGTTCTGCTGTTGGCAAGCTCCAGGGATGGTCCTGCTCCACAGTGCAGAGCCCATGCTGTAAGGACTGCAGGACGGAGCGGCTCAGTGACAGCAGCAGCGCTCCCTCCACTCCAGCTGACCTCACAGTGAAGGTGTTTCCCAGGAAGGGAACATTCCAGGCTGCCCAGGGGCATGTCAAGGACTTCTCTGCTCAACATGAGGCAGCACTTTGCAAGCCCCACATGACTCCTGCAGCCTTGTAGCACCTGGGGTTTCAGCCCTCACCTTCTCAAGAGAGAGGCATTTGCACCCGTTTAAGATTGCATTTTCTTTATATGAAAAGAAGTCATTAAGCAAGTTACTACAGAGAAGATTTTTTAGAAAAGAAAACCTTGGTTTGTGGCAGAATTCCCAGCTCCGTGTCACATCTTCAGAAGAGCAGCCACCGAGATTGCTGTGGGAGGGGAAAAGCATTAATGGAGAGCTCTGAGTAGGTGGGGGAGGACAGTTTTTCTTACACTGCCTAATAAACTACATTTCACCATCCAACTTTATGATTTTCTGCAAAAAATAGACCTCTCCCTACTTCTCTGCAAAGATTTAATAGCAAGCAGTAAAATGGTCTCACATTACTAAGACTTCATTATTTTCCGAAAATATACTACTGTCATCTACTTGCACATTATGAAGTGTTATCATAAAAAAAATCTCTTATAGTCATTAGTATGAATTAGTGAATTTCTACTGTCTGCTAAAGACAATTGTTGCTATCCTGAATCTTAAAGACCTAAACCCCATCACCCATTGTGCCTGAAACCAAACAATGCTTGAAAAATACATCAAACAAATGCTGAGGCTGCAGTGCACAAGGCCCATAGCATTTCCTTGTATTCCCAGGAAGCTCTCAGTGAGAGGCATCAGTTACAATACAGCAGTAATGGCACTGAAGATTTATCACAGTTTTATCCATAAATAGTCCTAAATGGCACAAAATCAAAGTAACCATGAGGTCATCTTTCCATGGCTGGCACAACAAAGGCAAAGCAAAATAACCACTCTCCTGTTGTTTTACCAGCAGGGAAGGCCCCAAGATGGGGCAGGAGACCCTCCATGAGGTTGTTCTACCCAGGAACTTGCTGCTGGAATACAAACCAGTCAGCAGTGTATGCTGAGAGTGTTCTGAAGCTGCAGATGTGCTGCAAGGTCCCACTGGCACAGAGAGGCAATAGATGTGGGAGATCTGCACAGTCACGAGGCAAGAGATGTGACAGAACTCGGTTTCCCTGCTCTGAAAAATCTGTTCTAAGAATTTATGTCCTATAAGTGTTCAACTTGAGAAATATGAGACAGCATTTTTGCAGTGTAGGCAAGTTTTATTTCCTCAGATGAGACGTGTCTGTACAATGGCACATGCACAGACAGCACACAGTAAAGTCAGGACCTAATGCTCCTTGAAAAGCATCTGAACCTCAAAACCCTTTATATAATTTTAATATATTCAGAGTGTTTCCCCTATAGGATTATCAGGGCTCCCAGAGCTTTGACAGAAAGAATTAGACCCAAAATCACTGATAAAACAGTACCAACACAGGTTGCCAGCCATTCTAGCAGACCACAATTTCTGGGAACATTCTAGGAGTCCCCAGCTCTTTGTGCTGCTGCGAGGGTGCAGAGGGGTTTTTCTGGAAGAGGAACAGGACCACTGAGCTGTCCTGTGGGATCACTGTTCCAAGTGCTCTGGAGATCAGATTAAAGAGGGGAAACTTTTTTCAACACTTCTTTTTTTCTGGAATCTGCTTTCTAAACAGAGCGCAGTTCAAAGGCCATGCCAGTGCTGCTGGAACCAGGAGCTGCTTTAAACCACTGTGTATGTGCCTGACAGAAATAACCAAGAATGTCAAATTGTTTCCCCATCAACCATCCTGATTTTTAAAAGGTAATTACGTTGCTCCTTGAGAGGTTAACTAAAATAGGTAAATTAGTTGTATCTGTAGCTGATTGTGACAGGTAGGAAGAGCTCCACAACATGCACAGCTTTAGTTACAGCATCTCTGGAAAAGTCCTCAGGGATTTAGAACAATGAAACTGTAATTTAGCCAGTCAGTCACAAAGAGCCATAAACAGATTCATAGAGACACTTCTGTACGCACAGCTCCTTGTATATTTTATGAGGGAAGCACTATCTGCTTTCCCTCTCCTTCCCTGATCTCTCTCTTCCCCATATATCAAGCTCACAAACAAAACAATGCAAGTGCTAAGAGGAAAAAAAAAAATAGAGACTTTATCTACATGGCATTGCTCAGATCTTATAATAAATATAATTTTCCATGCAATTATTTATTTTCAAAGAAAATCCTTGTTTTCAAAAATACGAAAGACACCATCAAGGTTTGCAGGGTTCAACCAACAAAACTAAACAGTTGATACAAAGTCTTTGATGACAGCACTTTGGTTTCCTTGCTGTAATTGCATTTCATAGCACAGGAGCTAATTCATATAACAGAAGGCATTGTTTATATGCAACTGCATTTTGCTTGTTATGGCAAATACTTCTGTCCTTCCCTCATCTTTCAAAAGCCAAAGCTTCCAAGAATGTGCGTAGATTTTGTTGGACTGGCTGGATATGGATTGGCCAGGAGACATGCAGGTGGAAATCACCCACAGATCCCTGCAAAGGTTTACTTAAATATCAGCTTAGTTGAGAGGCAATAGCAATTAGAATGGGTCTGAACTGGTGAGAGAAACTTGCAATTATTCTCTGCAAACCCCTGTAATTAGATCACCAACAGCTGTTTAGCCTTGCTGACCCTTAGCTGAAATAATAATGATTTCAACTGAAAAGGCTCCAGTCCCAAAAGGAATATGACAAAAAGCACATCATCAAGCATCCACATCAGGGAATTAAGAATTATTTGACTATTATTCTGAGTCCTCTCTTGACAAGGCTGAAAGATAGAAAAATAAAATTTGGTGCTAGCTATAGAAAATTTTGGTTGGGAAAAAAGAATGCGCTGTGCAATTAAAAGGGGGATTCACCCTGAGCATACAGCTTGCCCCTAACCAACATACTGCCACACATCTGAACTAAAGCCCCTCACAGCTGACAAAGTTTATGTGGTATAAAATCCACAACTGACAAACATGGTTCAAATCTAAGCAAATATCATAATTTTCCTCTCCTCCTCAGAAATTACAGATTTAGTGCAGCTTGAAAACAACCACATGTCTGGAATAACCACTTGAAAGGAAAAAAAAAGAAACTCAGACTCATAAACCTGATGCAAACAGTGCTGTTGCTGGTACACCTCTTTTCTAAGGCTGCATATATGCATTGTAAAGCTAATTTGCAAATGTGGTTGAACCAAACTCAACCTGAGCCAGCCCTGTAATAATGATCAGCAGAACTGATGTTAGACTGTAATACCATAAAAGTTTAAGCCCAACTCCTGGATCCTGTTGAAAAGGAAAAGCTACACTGCTGACAAATCAGAATAATGTGGAAGCAGTATGGAGGAAGAAAACTGTGATTCAAAAATATTGCAGAATACAAACAGAATTAATTTAAATAGAGCAGGGGCATAGAGGTAATATTTAGAGTTAACATAACAATACAATATAATTACATCAAAATAGAGAAAGCCATGGGGCTCCAAGCTTAACAGTAAATCATCTCCCTCCACTTAGGAGCTGCTGGAGCAGACTGCTGCTCAAAAAGAGGTGCCTCAGCTGCACATCAGCAGTGATGTGAAGAAGATGCCCTCCTCAGGGCTCTTTGCTGGTGCCT
>VWZP01006979.1:777391-836791 GCA_013396995.1 Dicaeum eximium
AACCAGACCTCAAGTTAAAAGCTGCAGCAGGAACCTGCCTTCTGCTTCATGGCACACAAGGCTGACACACAGCAGAGACCAGAAACTCCCTGCATTTCCCTCCTCCCGCACTCCAGCCTAAAGCTTTCATAATCCCTGGGTGAGTACACAGCTTCTGTTTGGTGAAGCAGTTTGCTTTCAGCTGTGCAGAGCTGAAGAGTCACACATTTTACTTTCTGTTCTTCCTTCTCCCTTACCCTGCTGATTTAATTTCCATTACACCACACAGCCTGGCACAGCCATGCTATAGGTAGCCATGGCATATTGGCAGTAGTTTCCATACTAATCTCCTTCAGTTTGGGTGGCTCCATGGATACAAAAAAAACAGGGAGTCATTGGCTTTTTCCTCCCAGTGGATCATGGAGCTACAGAAAGGCAGCACCTCCAGTGGCAATTGCTACCACACCCATGTAGACTCTCTGTGGTTGGATTATGCTATACATTCAGTGGTTCCATTGCAAGGCAAAGATACTATTGTGGCATTCAAAAATTAATACAAAAGCATTCTAAACGAGTATACATTCTTTTCCTTTAATATATTTGAAAACATAAATGTATACATTTTCTTAAAATGTTCTGATATACAAATTTTCAGTAAAGTCACTAAAATCTGCAGTAAGACAGGGTTCACACATGGTGCTGAACCTAATCCAGGCAAAAAATTAGTCTTTTTCCTTTGCTTTATCAACTCTGCTGGTATCCTTTGCTTTCTGAAGAAATGGCATGGATTGCCCACTGTGCTGGTTTTTTCAGTTTCTAGCCTCTGTTTTTTTACCTGGATTCTTTCCCTCAAGGCTCTGTGGGGAGTCCCTGCAAGTGATCCATTTCAATGCATCCCATCCTAGGATTCACACTCAAATTCAGTGATTTGGAGCAACTCCTCCTTCACCCTCAAGTTTGCATCCCTTGTTCTTGGATTTGGCTCCTTTTTGTGGCCTCTTCTACTTTGGTTTAGGATCTCTCAGTAGCTTTGCACAGCTCTTCCAAAAAAGAGAATCATCTCATTTTATATCCCTTACTGCAAAAGTGAAATATAATAAATCCTAGCAAATCTGGCGCCTTTATTCACACATTTGTATCCCCATTAAATGCTGCATAATAAATTCTGCAATGGAGAGAAGAGGAACTTATGTGGCACTTCTGAAAAATCTAACCAATCTAGCTGATGGGAAAGCATGATGGAATAGAAAGCAGGTGAAGACAAACTGCTGCTTTCCTTGAATTTATTGGAAAAGTAACAGCTAGGTCAATTCCACCAATGGTTAGGGGTCCACAAGAGGAGTGGAATGAAAAGACATTGAATTTGCCAGGTTAAAGCAGGGAGGAATAAATACAATATCAGAGTAAAAAACCTAGCATAATGACTTTAGATATGGTATTTACCTCTTGTTCTGTCCCTGGTGAAAGAAAAAACCAACAACTGAGAACTCAAGGGAATGAAAAGTTCAAGAAAAAATAGAGGAGCAGAAAGATATCAGTATGTGGAGAGGTGAGTTTGAACAGGAAACGAAAGTGCTGAAGACAGACAAAACCAAACAATGGCACAGCAAAATCCTGCAGTGCAAGAGCTTGTTGTTGCCTACAAACAAGGGGTTTTCTCCAAGCCTTTGCCCATCTCTGAAATTCTGTGGCCAGAGCCTCCACAGGCAACACCATAGGAAAGAGCCATTGGAGCAGCCACCCCTTGCTCCCTGCACTCAGAGCTTCCGTCATTTGCTCCCAAACTGCTCTTTAAGTGAGCTGCCTGTTAATGTAACACACACTTGCTGGACCCAGTGTAATTTGTTCTTTTTAAAATGTCACTGCACACAGGGAGCTGCTGCTACAAACGCAGGCACTGAGCAGAGCCAGAGAGCCCAGAGCAGCACACATCCAGCAGGAGACACCCACCAGGGCTGTGCCATCCCCAGCTGCCCTGATGGGGCAACTCAGACCCTCCGTGCTCATTAAACATTTACAACTCCATTTACAATTTATTTCTCGATGCCCAAAAAGAGGGCACACCTAAACCTAAATAGGATCTGAGGACACCACAGCTTAAGGAAACCAACCAACACACACCCAAGTGTGTCCTGCCATTCATCCACAAAGCTGCTGAAATAAAGATTACTGCATTTAGCTGTGGCAGAAGCACTACGAGCCAGGCTACGGCAGCAAGGAGCTCTATTCACTGCAGCCCTTCATTATGTATCACTCAGAGAAATCCTGCTGTTTTCTCTGTTTGCAAGCAAGCCTCAAGCCTTTTCTCAGCAGCTGTCACTTGGTTCACAAAAAAAAGGCCTCTCAGCACCATGGCGATTAAATACCATTATAACTTTCCTCCTTCTGCATACTACAGTAGGCAATCAATATGGGCTTACATTTTATGAGACAAGGAGTTAACTTGTTCAATTACGGTGCAGACAGCTCTATTCTTTTGTAACAAGTAATCTGGGTAGGGAAATCGATACTGACAGGCCCGATGCACGCCAGCTAATTTCATATTACCCTCAGCCAATCGCGTACCTGCGAATAATAGAGTTGTTGTTACAGTTCATTATGGGAGGTGGGATCAATATCGGGACAATAAGAGGATTGGCAATGCATCTGCTGCATAAGTAACCCTGAAGGGAAGGAAGGTCCCACCAGCGCAGCCGGCGCGCTCGCATTTACATAGCCGGGGAAAACAAAAGTGCCACGCAGGTCCCCGCTCCCTGGCCTGCAATTAAAGATGAAAACGCCCCAGAATTGGAGCAGGATAAACAAACCTCCCTCGCCTACTGCCAGGATGAAACAGAGAGGGGGGCAAAGTTGAAGAAAATGTTAATAGCAGATTAAAAGACGTGCATATGCTTCGTAAAATGAGATAACGCATGCGCGGCTAAATGAACCAGAAACAATCTATTATTTTTTTGAAGCATTACATTAATGTACGATGCATGTTTGACAAAATGCAAGGCAGAAAGGGAGAAAACATGCAGTCCTATCCTGATGAAGATTATATATATCTTATACACATGATATTTCATGGAGCATGTTTTCTTTGATGATGTAAAGTCTTACCTATGTTAACATTTATAATGCAGAGTATGCAAATGGGGCACAAGAAAAATGAGAGATTCTGGTATTCAAATTAGGGGTTAGAGAGACAATTCTGTGCTGTGTATGTAAAACAGTTTGAGAAGCAATAGCGTTCTTGTTATTTAGTTGATTAAGAAATACAAGTGGAATAACAATATTTTTTAAATACAAACATTTTGGGGAGAAAAAAAGTGGTTTTTTTGAAACAGCTGTGTTTCTTTAGGTAACAAAAAATTAATTTTTTCCTGTGCCCAATCACAGAACAGATACCAGAAGTATCCTGGAAGGGAACACTTACATCTAATATTTCATGCAATTTTTTCTCCTTAATAAGTACCTAATTTGAGACAATACAGATTTTGATTTCAGAGGCAGCAAAAGGCTGTAAACTTAATTGACTTAGAGTGGAGCTGTCCATTTAACCCTACCTTTAAATCAGTGGCAGAAGTTTGGTTGGCTTTCCAAAGACAGAGATCTGCCCAAGCTGCCTAAAACCACATCCCAATCTGGGAAACATTTTTCAAAACAAAAGTTTTATCACAGTGAAAAGTAGAACATACCAAGATGAACAGATACTGACTCCAATTCCAAAAGTGTGCTCTGGGGATCAAAATACAAGGGCTTAAGTGTCGTAATGTCCTCCAAATGAAATGTAAGAACAGAGGGCATCTAGGAGACAGACTTTTCAAAAAAGGACTTTCTCCTGTGTACTAATTACACATTTGCATTTAATCATCTACATTTCTCTATATACACTTACCAGCTTTTACCTTCTAAAAGAAGTGTAAATAAATCCAGTGATTTCAACAATCTCTACTGGACATTTATCCACCTAAAACCCAAACAAACCATCACATAATCTGATACATTTCATCCTGACCATCCATTTTTACTTTTGAAAGGCTCATAGGCAGTGATAGTTACACACCAAAATTAGGCTGTGTTGGCAAGGCTGGCCGTAACAGCTATTCCAGCTCTCATTAGGTGCTCTAATACTCCTCATCAATTTTGGAAAACCAAAATATCCATCAGTTCAATTCCTCTCCACTGCTTGTACTCCATCCAAAATGCTGGATGGGATAAGAAAGTGTCATTAATACTAATGACCCTTTCAAGCCAGCCTTGAAAGAACAAGTATTTTGTTAACTCTGCAGTTCCTGTTAACACATTATAGCCTTTGGAATAGATTACTGGTAGCCTAATTTCATTCATTATTTATCCTGGGCATTTTTGAAGTCCATTAATTATTTTCCATCAAAATGCAAAACCAGGCATAGGGGCAGGGGGGAGGGTGAGCACTCATGTACATGCTGGATTCACACTCCACACTCTTCCCAGCACTGATGTAATGAACACAGGCCATGGGGAAGATTTTAGGCACCCATCAGTAACATCTGGAGAAGCCACCAAAAAGGAGTTGGAGAAGCCTCACACCTAACTGAATTTATGTTACTTATCTTAGAGAAACCAGGTCCTTTGTGCCATGGGGACAAGACAAATACCATCAAACTTCATGGCTGCAAAATAACATGGTCTGGAAGACACCCTAGAAGGAGGCTACATTTAAATATCAGAGGAAGGAATCCTCAGCTGTGTGACACCTCCATCCACTGCTGACATCAAGCCTTCATCGTTTTATTTGCCTCACACATCAAAATACTGCACAGAATTCAAAGTAATATGCATGGAAATACACCCAAATGTTTTAGAATTACATCTTGTTAACATGGAAAATAGCACAGAGGTCACAGAAGAAAGGAATTACATACTCTATAAATGCTCAGCTATTTCAAGTGTAAAGGTAGCAGAGCAGAGAACATGGAAGACTGATCAGCAGATTCTTATCTATCCTCATGCACTCTAGAGTAGAAGTAAATCAATGTGTATTAGCTGGGAGCTACCAGCAGCAACCAGACTCAGTCTCTCCAGGTGCTCTGGTAGTTATAAGAAAGAAATATGTGCATTTCTCAGTAAGGGATAAATGGTTCTAACTTATCCTCAGAGAGCCCTCCTATGTATCAGTGTTACTATTCTCCTGATAGATGCTCATTTCTTACAGTAGAGTGTCATAAATATGGACTAAGTTTTATATCACAGCTCCCAGGTGACCATCCTTTCAAATTCCAAGTCATTAGAGCCCTTCAAAACGTAGTAAAATTAATAGAAGGGTGAAATTAGGTTTTGTTTCAAATCCTTAAAACCTGTGGATTTGGAACCCTAGAAATGTGCTTCCCCCACCCTGCCAACTCTCCGGGTGCCTGCAGTAGCAAAACTTTTTTTTTTTTAAACATGCTGAATCCTCAAGTCATTTATTCACCAGAAACTGAGCAGCAAACAGCAAGACAGAAGTAATTTTTTAACTCTGGGCAGTATTGCAGAAGATTCATCTCCCAAAACACTCAGTGCAGTCACCCCAAATCCTTCAGGGTGGAGGAGAACTCAGGGTCTCGGGGCTCAGCACATGATACCAGCTCATTTGGCAACCACAGTTCCAGACAAGCCTTTGTGGATTCTGCTTATCCCTTGGTAAAATAAAGATGATAATTACCCTCCTTTCATTTGATTCTCATAAAATTCAGCTTTACAATTGCTCCTGACAAAGGCACCTGCTGTGATTCTTGCAACCAAAGCAACAATTGATGCATTTGTATAATGATGTGCCGTATAAAACATTATAGTGAAGGGATAGCTTCACATCCCCAGCTGTGGGTACTGTGCATAACTATTTCTAACAGGCAGCTATTCCATTTAACAGCTACTAAATCCTTGGATATATTTATTAAAAGGCACTGAGCAATTCATGTTTAATTACCTCATAGAAGAAACAGAAGTAGTAGTGGAGGAAGAGTTAAATATGGTACTAAAAGGAAGAAGCTACAACTAATCACAATTAAGAGGAAGTCCCAGGCTATTTAAATGCTACAATCCAATTATATCAGGTAAAATGAATTACTCCTTTAATGCTGACTTTATATGAAGATACCTTCTTATTGCTCTCATTAATAATCATCAGACATCATTTTAGCCCATATTGGCTGCAATAACATTTCTATTAGCATCATGGTGTAGCAGAGCTGACAATTAAAATAAAAAATAAATCAAACCCAGAACTGAATAAATGTAATTACAGTTCAGAAAAGATCTTTTATGACTATTTGATTAGTCAACTGAACAGTACTTATCTTTTAAATCTTAAATTTCAGTTAAATGAAATTTTAGACACTTATTACACTAGTCCCTGAAAAACTAAGATACAGACAGCAGATGCTTCCAAGAGTTATTTAGCTGCCTTAGTACCACTATGCAATATGTTACTTGAGAAGCATCAAGTAAAATAGACTTAATAGGGCTGTAAACCACCAGAACAGAAGAAATTACAGGGGGCATAAAAAAAACCCCAACCAACCAACCAAGCCCACACAGTGCCACACATACACAACCAAAACCCAAAAAAACACCTACTGAAGTCATAAGCAATCAGGCTACTTCAGTGGCTCTCCACTGGACTCCACACACCTTTTTATGGCTGGAAACCTTACCATGAAAAACCAACAAGGTGTGGGCAAGACAAAATCATACATTCTTTGCAATATTGCCATAATCCAGCCCATAAACTACAGGAGTAGAGAACTTCTGGCTCAGCAGATTTTCATGGGATATAAATAGAGGGCACAGAATTGGGGCCAGTATTTGACTTGCTCATAAGAGATACCAACACATTCTACTTAAAAACTAACAGCACCTAAAAGGGCCAGGACTGGCTGTTCCAGAGAGGTGAGAATTTATTTATGGGCAAAGAGCAAAAGAATAGTGGTGGCTTACCTAGAGCAGCATATGGAATACTGCCAGCCCCAGGCTGCTCAAAGGGATGTGCAAACATTTGGAAACTTATAAAACAAATATTTGATCAAATATGCATCACTATCAAATTTTCTCCAGGAATGTGCAGAATTTTTACTCCCAGTCTTGAATGTTTGATGCTGAGAATTTGTAACTCATTTACACAACAAAACATGCAGAACTATTATTTTCCTTTTTTCTAAAAGGAGCAGGGGGAAGGTATTTTGATAAGAATTTCTATATATTCAAGTTTTTCATCCTACACTGAAAAGTCCTATTTTAAACTTCTAAACTTCAAAAGTTTAATATAGGGCTGGAGTCCCTATAGCTGCAGACCACTGCAACTGTTATATTCTCATATTTTCATCTTTTATACCGAGACACCTCTACTAAAACACATTTGAAAGTAAGTTTCCATTCTCCCCCAGGGACAAAAATAACTTCAGCTATAGAAGTTATTATAGTTTTGTTTTCTGAAAAGTTATGAGGTAACAAAAATAATCCAGAACCAGAACACAGAAGTTTTGCTGCATTTTCAGGAAACTAAACTGCAATTCAATATAAATAGACACTACAATATTAGAATAAAAAAGTACCATCTATAGAAAAGAAATGTTTGAGATATATCACTAAGAAATAATATTATCCCCCAACTCCCACAGATCTTTCAGTGAAAACTGGGTGTCAGAATTCCCCTTTCAGCAGCTCTCACAACCCTCCTTCATCACAAGACCCAGCAACAAGAGATACTCATTTATCACACAAGTTATTTATCTCATTAAAACAAATCAGTTTTATAATGAAAACTCAAGTAGAAGCAACTGAATTTCAAAAGGATGACAGGTGCATCCCATCTGAAAGCAGCAGATCCACATCTGTCTCTGGGCATGATGTCCTTTAAATTCAGGTGTTCTCAGATGAAACCACCAAAGCCACATTTCTACCTTGCACACCCCACTGCAGGTGAGTGACTGACCCAGGGGACTTTAAACACCACTCATGGGACAGTGCCCACTAAAAGTTACACAGCCTTGGCAGACCTGCTGCTTGGGGGAAGCAGCTAAAAATGTGTACCCAACTACTAAGCACTGTGCAATACACTTCTTACAGGAGCTCTGCTCCAGAATTGCAAAGGCAGAGCTTCAAAATTCCTATCGAGCATCAAAATATAACTTTGGAGTTGATCTCACTCAACCAGCCTGGCTCCTCTTCCCTGCCTTTGGGATTCAAGTGCTTACCAGTCCTAGCAATACCAGAATATTCCTTCAGTTGATGAGCTGTCACCAGGCATCCCATTACTATTTAAAAGTAAGTTAGGATCTCTAAGAAGAGGCTGAGGAAGCCTGGATCATGCAGGAAGAGTTTTCTATGTCTGTTCTACAACCAGCCAACAGCAAATGCTGGGCTCCTGCCTTGAGGGGCTTTTATGTCAAAGTCAAAAATTAACACAACGACTTGCACGGTTTTAAAAGCATGATATCAATTCTAGAACTGCCTGCCTCCTTCAAAGAGAAAAAAAAAAAGGGGACTTTATTACCCAATCAAAATACACTTCAAAACCCTGTGACACTCAGCCAGGCCACCCATTCTCCCCCACATCACAGGTCAGGTCAGGAAAATCTCTGCCTGCCAGCTCACAGCAGCCATCTCCTCAGGACTGAACAACCTGCTGGAAGTTTCAGCTTTCAGTAGCTCGAGTTCTGCTGAAGTCTCAGTGCTTTTGACAGCAGGGCTGCTACAGAATCACAGTGCTGTCCCCTAAACTCCTTTAGGTCCCTTTGAAACTCCAGGGCAGATTTATTTCTCCTGGTCCTTAACACACTGTTACATCACACTGCTTTTGTTTTCAGAGCTCCACTACATTGGTTGCTAAAAAATTTCTTAATTTCTTTTGGAAATGTTCAAATTTCCCTTAAAAGTCCTGATCCCTCTGTAATAAAAATATGAGTTAGAAATATCCAATACAGTAATTTCTGGACTACTCATGCGTGGATTTGAAAAATCTCCAGATAATTTGTTTTGTATTCTACTGTTCTCCAGTGTCTTTTAGAGAGGAAAAAAAAAAAGGGTTTAGTTTCAATATAGAGAATTCTTTAAATCCTTGTGGCTTTGACTGTTGATTATTTTATAAACCCACAGAGAACAGTTTACAAGGAGCCAAATGGGTAATCATTATTCCCCATCAGCAATGAGCTGTGACTTGTGTAAATTGCATAATAAATTAGGTATTTTGAGATAAATGAATTTACAATAAACAATCACAGACTGAAAAGCTCTACTTCTTGTCTCCAAAGGCACAAGCTCTGGTTAAAATCAGCCACAGGTAGTTAAGTGATTATAAACTGTAAAAATAAATCAACCTGATATAATTGCTCCAAGGAAAAAATTACCAACATATTTAAAATTTCAGCAGTGCACCTTTTCCCATATCCATTTGGCATTATCTAATTACCTTCACATTTCATTTCCATCAGTGATATGACCTGTATTTTCCTTTTATAACTGTCAGGGAGGGGGCTGGAGAGTGGAGTGGAGGACCACAGTGATAAATCAGCCCCACCATTAGGACCGAAATGGCTCATCACTGCAGCTCTAAATCCAGGATTTATAAAGATGTCTAGGCCATATAGCACACTTGTGGACACCATAATAAATTCATGAGCACATTGCCAAGGCAAACCACTTCATTATGTGGCAGGCTGCTAGCCATTAATCTAGCAGAGAGAGATTCCTGGGAAACTGAGACTGCTTGGAAATTTATGCAGGCCTAAAGTTACCCATTTCATTATGGATTTAATCTGCTCTTTCTGCCAGAGTGCATGAAAGGTTTTTACAGTTTAGATCAAGTGCTTGTAACTCCCTATTTTATATTATTTCTTCAACAATAATGTCCTAATTTTCCTCTCAAAAACTATTCAAACTGAACACCTTCACGCTTGCCTTCCTCTAATATTACACTAAATAAAATATTTATACAATCAATTGACAAAGAGCAATTTTTTTCCCTTAAATGTTCCATTAACATGTAAATTTTCATATGATCTTTATCTCATAGACAAAATGTGCTTAGCAATGCCCACCTTCTTCCAGGCAGTTAACCCTTTTGTTGACTGTAAAGAATCCAGATCAAAACAGATTCAGTGGCCTCATTTCTAAAGCCCCTAAAAAGGTCTTGTATTTAAATTATTATTCATTGAAAGAAGATGTAGCTCCTAAAGTAATGGTTTTTTTGATGTCTCATTCTCTTCTTCTCATACACAGCACACAGACATGTATTTTAAGTCCAATTCCAATAAGTAAGGTATTTAAAATTACTATTTTCAACTTTATTAGAGAGTTTAATATAATGTCCCTAATAATGCAGAATATTCCAGGTGACACAGAGACTGTCATAAAAATGAGATTAACAATACAAACTACAAAAATAATACGTATTTATGATGAACTGAATAATTGCAGATTAACATCTTCTGTAAATAAGGACTTCTTCACATTCCAGGTGACCCTGTTAATTTATGCCTACCATACTTACATTTCAAAGTGAAAAATTGAGGCAAAAATGGTTTCAGTGATTTGATTCTCATAATGACACATAATGGGAAGACCAAAACCAGAAACTGGAATAAATAATAATTGGGAAAAAACAACAACAACAAACCCACAACCTTAACCATTCCATTTCCTTTTATGTTCAATGTTCTTTGCTGCTGTTATCTCATTAGAACTGCCAGCCATGCATTTGTTAAAACACTCCAATGCCTGAAGTCTATAAGGTTATATTTCTGTGCTAGGGTAGTCCTTACTAAATGGCTGAAGTTAATTTTGATGGACAAGTACTGCATGTGTCAGCCTTCACATGGGGTTGTAGGAAATTACATGTCCAATACTCATCAGGTGTGTTTTGGTGATAATTTCTTGTCTCATCTCTCAAATAAGCAAAATTAATAAGAAAGCTTCTACCCATGCTAAAGTATCTCTCTGGGATCTTTGGAGTAAAACCTTACACATAAATAGGTGTGACCCACCTATCCAAAAAAAACCCCAGAAACCCAAAACAAAACCAAAGGCCACCCTCCTTAGCAGATGGAATCTATACTGCAGAATGCAGTCTGGATCCCTTTTTTTTTTTTCCATTTTATACATAATAAAAGGAAACTGCTTTTTATATAATTAATTATTCTTCTACCAAAGAGAACACTCAACTTGAAGTGTACAATCTCCATATCACAGTGTGAAAAAGATCCATGGAACAGATGTTTAGGTTCAATAGCACTCTACATCTCTCTGACTTGCCAAGACATCACAGCACACCTGAGCTTTGTCTCATGCCAATCTGCATTTTCCTTTTTCCATCATTTCCCCCAAAATGTTACCTACTTGGCTCTAATAATGGAGGAGAAAACTTCAACATGGAGCCCAGCTCTGTTGAACTCTGATATGAAACACTTATGTGGAATTAAACTGCTGATAAAAATACTATAAATCAGCATTGGTCAATTATTACACTGAGAATTACCTAACAGAGACACGCTGTAGAGAGGTGATCAGACCACACAAAACAGGAACATTCAAGGGACTAAACAATGAATTTGAACACATTCAGCAGAATTCTATCTTTTTCCCAGCAGAAAGGGAGTTTCTGCATCAATCCAGGAGTTGGGCATAAAGCTAATTTTAATAATATTTTTAGTTTGCTAAAATTGAAGAAAGTAATACATCTTACATATATAGTAAGCCTCAATCTAAAGCAAAAAAACTTTGTAACTGGCTGCACAGACCTTACCTGTGGTCTAGCACATCCATAATCCCCAAATCACCACTCTGGTGTTTTACAGACCGGTTCAGTTTGGACACATTAGATCTCTGAGAGCAGCTGTGACCATCTCCAAGCATTCCTAAAGGTACCTTTGATACTGCTGACATATTTTAGGAATGAACAGTAATGACATCTTTCTAAGATAAGAAAATTACTTTTTGCTCTGTGATCAGATCTTTCTCTGACTAATCAATCTGCCTTGTACCTTGGGAAGCAGTTCATATAAGCAACTAGGATGCATCAAACCTGAAGGAAATGACTCTTCAGAACTTCACTGCCAGTGAAAACAAAGCTACAATAAACACACATCTAGCCACATGCAGGAGAATTCCCTCCTGGACACAACTGCTTGGAAAACAAGAAGTTTGAAAACGTTATATTTAGTTCATCTAATGAGTAGTGCATAACTGGATGAAGTTATCCTTCACAAATAGACCATCACATTGAAGACAAAGGTTCTTAAAGTGTGAAAGAAGACACTTTACCTCTTCAAAAAAAGAAATTACTTTTTAAGAAAATCCCTGAAGCAAAATAATCACAATTTGCTTAGAAGTCACTTAGGATATTTCTGGCATCACTAGGCATCCACATCTTTCTCCACTTTATTCTTTCTTTTCCAAATAGCATTTCCTTTGTCAAACCCAGCCCAGCATTAAGACCCAGACTCCCAAACACTTTGAGGGCCTTGACCCCAGATCCAACCCAAACCCAGGAGTCCCCCAGTCAATTCCAGTAAAGGTTGAATGTTCTGCCAAGTCCATCCATCAGACCCCTGAAACTCCCACAGGAGGCAGCAAGTCCTCACTCCCTCCTGTGCTCATTTGCAGTCAGGGGTGCCCAGACTCCACCAGAACACACCAATGCACCTTTACAGCCCTGACCCACTGAATTCACCCTGCTTTGGGACTTGTCACACAAAGCAGCAAACGTTTTAGATGTTCTCAGAAACTTCAAGCTCAAGTTAAGCAGAAAGTCGTCCTTACAAGCTGTAACTCTTGTCTTCAGTGCTGTTACAGCTTTGGGACTAAGCTATTACAAAGTCCTGTAACACTGTGCTCTTCCTGGGATACACAAAGCAAACAAGCAGATGATTTTCCACACCCAGTTTTTCAAGACTTTTCATGTATCTGGATAAGCAATAAAAATAAATTTCCACCAGCAAGCTGAACAAAATCCAGGGTTTTAGCTAAATTCAAATGATTTAGGCCAATGCAAATACAGGAAACATAATATAGTTTAACAGTGCAAAAGCATATAAAACTTACAAAATGTTTCTGGAGGCAGTGATCCATGCTGAAATGCCAAAAATAATATATCCAATATTACACTCACAATTTTTTAATGTAAACACAGCCCACATTTGTGTGTCTTAACTGGTATCACCAGCACTGCCTAATCCAGGTACAGAGGAGCTCAGTAAGATTCTCTTATACATGACACATCAACAGTGAATTCCATCTGACTGAAGTGAAGTGCTTGGCAGAACATTATGCTTCAATACAGCCAGCTCAATAAAATTCATGGTCCCAGCCAGCCAGGATGCTCAGCAGCTCCTCAGCCTTACAACCTGAGAACATGCCTGTCACAACCAGACCTCTGCCAGGAACGGAGACAATTAAACAGAGAGCCAGGACTCGAGCGCTCTTGCAAGCCCCTGGCAACTCAGTGGGCTCAGGTGAAGGGCTGTATGATTATTTTAACGTGCTGGCTTGTTCCTGGCTTGCCTGTTGGCTGCTACCCTCTGCCTAGAGCGTGCTGGGCAGGGCTTGGTGCCCGTGACAGGAGAGCAGCCCGGGTGGCTCGTAGGGAACAGTTTGGAACAGGGGTGTGTCCTTCCAGCCAGGGCTTTATGGAGGGAGGCTGGAAAATCTCTGACAGGCTGAGGTGGCCTCTATCATGAGCCCAGTGGTTTTGAGGGCTGTGGGTTTTGGCTGAGGCCTCAGCAGTGCTGTGTGCTCAAACCCGTGTAGGACCTGCATGCACAACATGAGCTGAGTTGGTACTGTTTGGTACCATTAGCTCCCTTGTTAAATATTGAATTCCAGCAAGAACTGCGGCCAAAAGAATTCCAAGATACCACAGACTTTAAAAAGAAATAAGCAAAGTCAACTTAAAGTAGTTTTCTGACAGCAGCGTCTTAATTGCAGTTATCCCATCTAAACTGCTCCAGACAAAAAAAAAAAAAAAAAGCTATTTATAGAGATTCACTACACAAAAAATACCAACTAAAAAGAGATGAAGCTCCCCGTTACAGAAGCCCTATCATCTGGCAAGAAGTGACTGAGCAGCTCCACAAAGAAGGCACCTCAGGCACTGCTCGCTCAGCTTGCACAAACTTTGGTGGAAAGAAAGAAGTGGGGGGAAAAAAAATAAATTATCAGAGCTCCAAGGCGAAAGCTGCCAACTCTTTCTTACCAGGGGGTAGAAAACCATCCGAGTTTAATACTTCATGTTCACTGGGAGCTATGCCTTTAAACTGTTGGCAGCCCTGGTCCTGCAGGTTGCTGAAGTTAAACTGGCCTGGCAGTGCCAGCACAGCGCGTGCCAAGCTCCCGGTCCCGAGATGGAGCCCGGAGCACACGGACACCAGAACACCACTGTGACACTGCAAAGGGGTAATGAAGCTACAAAAGAGCGTTTCTCCCATAGTTTTAGGTAAATCCTGGAAGAGAAGAAACAGCTGCATATAGGAGATGTATGCAATGTCAATGAATAGCATTACTGAGTTACAAAGTTTTCATGCCAAAGGGATTTGAAATTTGCACCAGATTCTGGGCTGCTGCAAAACAGCTTGATGCCACAACTACACAACTACTACTCGTGTTGCAATAAGGGCAGAACCCTGGAGTAATCAACTAATTAGCCCTGGGGTAATGCTCTGTGAACTTTGCAGGGGGGGAGGATAAGGTCATAAAATAATTACTGCCTCCATCAGTATAAAAATACATGCAGAAACAAAGTTCTGTGAACTGAGGAACTAAAATTTTAACATATTTATGGCATTAATTATACAAAACATACTTCCCCTTTTTTTCTCTAACCTTTAAAAAGTCTTCTGTCCTGCCATAGTCAGACTTATTTTACATCTTATCTGTGAGGCAAAAAGGCTACCAAAAGTATTCATATACTATGTTACATCACAGACCAGCTCACAAGGGTAATCCTTAAACTTACTGGAGCACCAGTGAGAATCTTTTCGTAGCCATAGCAGAAAATTATTAGCTTTATCCTTGCAATACTCTGGCAAATTTTTCCAGAGAACATAGAAGTTCAAGCCTTCATTATCAACCTTTTTTGGTGCAGAAAGGGCTTTTGAATTCATCCCAGTACTGCTTTTCTGACAAAGGCCCTGAAAGAGCCTTTCTAAATTGTACAGGAAAAAGTGCTGGGATTCACCAGGTCACAAACAGCCATCCAAAACTCTTCCAATCAAACAAATCAAACCAACATTATAAGCACAATCTGTGGATTTTATCTTTTGTTACTAAATCTCATTCTCCTTGTCTGAAAAGAGACTGACCCCCTTCAAAGGTTTTCCTCACCCCCAGCCCTCTCCCATTCTCCCTGGGCTTTTCCAGGGTTCCCCACTCTGTGCTGGAACTCAAATGCCAAGGATGGTGCAAGGGCTGCGTTTTCCTCTCCAAGGCCGCGGTGCCAGGAGCTAACGATATGTGAAATGTCCCATCCCTGCAGGTTTTCCTGCTCAAACATTTTCTAAATAAATAAATAATTAAAAACAACAGCGTGTGCCACATTCGAGCCCTGAATTCCCGGAGCAGCTCAGGTCCTTAAACTGAATAATTTGCCTCAGCTTGAGTATTGCAAAACCCATTCAGCAAAAGATTATGGGCCTTTAAGTGCCATCCAGGCCTGAAATATGACTCTAGGGCTTTAGGATGTCAGAATTGAGAATTGCTAGTGAATATTCTGTTCTGCCAACACTAAAACTACAGTTATTTAGCAATATGGGAGCAGGCAAATGGGGGCAGGGGAGAGAAGGAACTTGACAGAAAGGAAAGACTATAACTTAGCAGAAACAGAGGAGCAGTTTTCATATGTGGCCACATTAATTCTTTATGGAATAAAATGCATTTGTGAATCAAAAAGCGGATGCAGATTTATATTCCCACTTAAATCTGCCAAAAGCAAGTAAATGAATACTGAGAGCTCATTTTAGTTCAGGAAACAATTTATGGGGACACGTAGGTGGGTGCAGGTACTCTACATGAGCAGTCCCGAGGGGAATTAGCAGCTGCTTCTGCTCTTCATAAGAAAGAATAAGTAGACTAAACTGAAAATTAGCAACACTTCATTAAATGTAAAACCATCCACATATAAAGCTGCTAAGACTCAATCCTTAAAAAATTCAAAAGGTGCAGTGTAACATGAAAGCCAAAGGAGCTTTTGTCATCCCATCACAAATTATTTAGGCTTAGATTGTGGCATCTAGCCAAAGCTCAGAGATGGAGCAGTTGCGAACCACTTACCCTGGCAAAATTTGCCGTCTGACCTCAGGTTTTTTAGCCCTCTTCAGCACTTCAAAACCTCCATCTGACATTCCTAAGTCTCTACCTCCCTCCCCAGTGCAAGTTTACATCTGTACTGAGGGTAATCTGCCCCATGCACTGTGTAACTCCATCAGTTTCCAAGAAAGCCTGGATGCTCCCAGGAAAGTCTGGCAATGCCTTTGGGGCTCCTCCTGTAACTGCTCCTCACTGGAGCTCAACTCAGGCCCCATAAATGCATCTATTTCCTAGCACAAACCAATTTCCATGACCATTGCATATAAAAAATGAAAATTTGGTACCAAGAAGTCTGTGAGTAGCTGCAGCTTCTGCTTTTCGATCACTACCTCATCTTCTCTCCATTTTCCTACACACTAAGTTGGGCATCATCACAAACAAGCTCTGTGCACTCATGATTATTTTCCCATGCAGCAGCAGCCTTAGCACATGTGCAGTGGGAATGGTGTGGAGCCTGAGCTCCTGTTTGGGTTCCTTCCCCTCATTTTCACACCATGCCTTTGTATGGTTTGGTTTGGAAGAGGCCTTTAAAAGTTGGATAGTCCAGTCCCCTTGCAAGAAGCAGGGACATCTTCAACTGGACCAGGCTGCTCAGAGCCCTGTCCAACCTGCCCTTGAATGTTTCCAGGGATAGGAAATACACCATCTGGGCAAGCTAGCCAGTGTTTTCATTATTCTTATTGCAAAAATTTTCTTCCTCCAGCCCAATCTGAAAAAGCCCTCTTTTAGTTTAAAACTTCCGTCCCTTCCTGTCACAACCAGCCCTACTAAAAGTCTGTCCCCTTCTCTCTCATAATTCTCCTTTATGGAAGTTTCCCCCTTTTTATCTTTAAACTATTTCAGGCACCAGATGAAAGTTTCCATTATTCCCATTGTGGAGTCTCCAGCCTAATGGATAATCATGTGTGTGACTCCCAGTAACCTTTAAACACACACTTCTACTATCAGACATTTCAGACGTATTTCTGTTTGGGCTCATAAACTGAAACACTTGGATTAATGTCAGGTTTGAAACTCCAGATCCCATAAAGCTGTGTTGGGGTTTGTTTGTTTAGGTTTGTTGTTTGTTTGGGGTTTTTTTAATATTCAAATCAGTGTTTTCATCACACAGGAGATTAAGTGCTGATCACCCATTTCAGAGTTACATATGACTACCAAGACCATATATTTGTCTTACAAAACACCAACCCTTCTTAAACCCCTGGCAGAATAGAGATTGCTCTCTGGTCTGATAGAGCTCTTTCATTAAACTGTTTTCTAAGGACAAGCTCTCTGGTTAGTACCAGAGGAAAGGTGATGCCAGGTACATAATCTCTGGCACTGTGCCATCTAGGTTTTCCTTGGAGAACCAATATTCAATCTTTCTGCTTAGTTTTGATTGAAAGTTTGGATTGAAATTATAATACTAAGTGGCTCTTGATCTCCTCACAATTAATGGACTTAGAAAAGACTGAAATACAACTACCAAGAAAAACTGTGACAGAGAATACACTAGGGTTTACATCAGATATTAAATTAATCTTCATAAGTAAGAGAGCCAGTAACTCTTAATTTTATATGCTTATAAACAAGAAAATCACTGCATTGGCTCAGTTCTGACTGCATATTAAATTGAATGAGTAAAGAAAAATATTTTACTCAACTTTCCTGCTTTACTGTTATTTTGAGTTTTCTTTCAACTCCCTCCAACAGGCTTTTGAGGAGGTTGGGGTTCTGACGTTATTTCCTGGCACTCATGCATCAAAGAAGTTAATAACCCATGTGAGGCATCAAGGAGAAGGTGCATCTTACAACCTGTGAGTCATTAGCAGCACCCTGAGGTGACAGAGAAAGCTAAAACAGTGTCAGCTCTCCATGGAGCAGTCACAAGATACGAAAGTGAAACGTCCTCAAGTATGGCAAGAGAGTGGGAATTCACCTGCTCACAGCCCATGAAGAGAGCTGGTGACTGACACTGGGGCAGAAGCCTCTCTAGCCTAAATGCATCTCCACTGCATAAATCCATGCTGCATTAACAGCAGGCATCTAAACAGACATGATAAGCAATGTAAAACCATCCCTTACATAAAACGTGTGGAAAATTTATACCTTTGTATTTCAGCAGCAAGTTTAAGGAAATAGTAATAGATATTCAGGGTTTGAGCTTCCAAATATTTAGAGGTATAACTTTGCTGAGCCCTGTGGTTAATGTTCCTGAAGTCATCTATTGTATGCTAATACACCCAGCTGCCCAAGTGTTTGCAGGAGGAGATGTTTTACTCATTACATGCATAAATATGAAGGCCAGCAGGGACCATTACAGTCTGGGCTGACCTCCTGCATAAAATAGACCATCAAATTCCAAATGTAATATAATTAGGGTTCTCAAGTCTAACTGATAACAGCAGCAAATGCCCCACGGAGACTTTAAAAATGTGTCAGGCAAATTTACACATTGAAGGTATGCTTTGATGTGTGTCACTGAAACATCACCAGAGCTAAGCTCATTCATGCCCAGAAGATCCTGCATTTTTTTAATATTATTTTTAAAAAGCTATTCCTGACAGTATTCCTGCTTCAGGGAAAGCTACAAGGACTCTTTATTGCTCTTGTCTTTTCTCAATATTTTTAAGCTCCTCTCCAGGCAATGGCCTAAGATATTTTACTGGTTTTGTTATTTACTTGCCTGAAATGACTGTGAATACGGTGCCTGAGGGTTCCTCAGGCTCTCCAAGGACAGGAACTGACACAGCATTTTTTTATTTTTTAACCCTCACAATATCAATAGCCCCAATTATGTTGGTTTTTCTCTCCTTTTTAATTACTTTTAGCTAAGTGGGCTTGGAAAAAAGCTCTTCCATTAACCCTTACTAAGATATTTCAATTTTTATTAGTATTTAAACCATTGAATCACTTATTTCATCACCCAAATTGGCTGTGCTACATTTTTCTCCCCAGCGGAAAAATTATTCCTGGATAATCATTAGTGTCATCAAATTACAATTCCATGGAGAGCCAGATCCTGTGAATATGCCAATGAACGTGTAACAGTAAAAGAGGAATGGCAAGTTGCCCTGGACTTCCTGGAGTTTATCTGTTTTGAGGCTTGGTAATATTTTATGGTTTTTACAGGAAGGTTGAACTTCTTTCAGGAATCAACAACAGAGAAAAAAGGTCCAGCTCTTTTGGTACCAGTTTATTCTTCCACAGTGATATCACTGAGGTGCAACTGTGAGCAGCACCAACCTTCAGCCATTTTCTAGCAGGGGCCAAACCAGAGCCTGAGCTCAGCCTAAACCCATATCCTGCTTTCAGTGAACAGGTACTGCAAACCATTTCTTAGGCTAATCCTAAATTTGTGTAATACTGAGTGCTGTGATATTTGAGTAAGTAATGTATGCAACAGCATCATGAGACATGACACACACAATATTTCCTCTGTGGAGGCACTGATGCTTTGGGCAAGAATGTGGAAACTGGTGCAGAGAGCTGAAAGCAGCAGAGCCATGTGAATTATATTAGTTCCCATCCATTAAATATTCATGAACATGGGCTGATATTCATTAATTTGGCACAGATCAAGCTACCCTGAATGACTAGCTCTGGACTTCTAGCCAAACAATTCCTACAGTTAAACATTTTCCTAAATGTGACGTGATTTATTTAAAGAGATGTTTTCAAAGTGATCAAGTTACTGAGACTTTATGTATCACATTGCAGCTTTAAAAACTCAGTGCCCTCCCTTTTCCCCTCCAAATTTGCCCTGGTTATGAACTCTCAGTGCTGTGGTTTATAGTGGCACTGCTGGGACACGGCTTCAATCAGGCTACAGTGGTGCTGTCAGGTGCTGCAGCCAATTACCTAAAATGTAAATGTTTTAAGAAAGGCAGCACCTTTTGTCAGGACCAAAATGATTTCCAGCCTCTGGTTCATTGTTTCAGTACCAGAAGCACATAATTCAAAAACATTAAACATACAGTAAAACCATCACATGTTGATTTACACATATGTATTGATTAATGCTATCAGTGGAATATTTACCTTAATCAATATTAAAAGATGCTACCAGTGATTTAAGTGTTGAGATGGCTCAAAGTAGTCAATAAATGTTTGCATTCATAATCATAAGCTTATATATTAGTTGTTCATTTTCCCCACCCCAATAAACAAATTTGGTAGGAACATTTTGCTACAGAAATATCATCTCATCTCCATTTATATTTGAGAGCCCATTATTCAAATTAATGCCAAAAATATTTTATAATCCACATGCACAGTCACCTGCACCAGTTCCACATACAAAATCCTTTTTGGGGAATTATCACTAAGGGATAAAACTAGTACTGTGTGCTAAGGATGAAGAAACATAGAAAATGCAACAAGTTGTTTCTAAGCAAAATGCTTTTCCTGACATTGCATGAGAGGGGATTTCTCTGTTACCCACTAACTCATCCCATCCCCAAAGCCACTGCAATGAGCTGCAACTCCAAAGCTGCAGTAATTAATTTCAGGCTGACATTTTACCTTTCTTCATGACAAACTCCTTGTAATTCAGGTCTTCATTCTATTCAGCTTCAATTCACTACAATTACACTATATTCTTATTTCCGTAATGCTGTTTTTCCCTTCATCATAAGTTATCTGAGCCACCCTTCAACATAACTTATTTGAGCCACTAGTAATTATATTACTTGATACACTTTGCAAGAGAAGGAACAGATTTAGTTTTATGTGGGCTGTACCATCCAGTCAGCAAAAGAAACTTCTAATTCTAAATCCAAACAGCACTTGCACTTTGCAGTCTCATTTGCTGCACTGGACTGTTACAGACAGCTTGGACATGTAGAGAAAACTAATTTTGCTTTTGCACAAACTCATTCAAGTCAGACATGAATAAAACAGGCCACTTCCCTTACAGAAACTATGTAGCTTCTTCCACTGATAACAAGCACAGAGATTAACAACATATCTACCTTATGTCTCATTTTTAAGCATCGTGAATCCTGCTACTTCCACTGATCTTCCCACGAAAAGTTATTTTGGTCACATAGCAACAAAATATTCCCAAATTCTGTGCATCCCTATGCTCCAGAGTCTCCCAGCAGCTCCTGGCCCCGGCAGGCAGCAGCCACACTCCAGCCTCCCTTCCCAGGCTGACACTGGCCCTTGGCTTGTGCCACCAGGGCTCCCTGTGCCTTCAGGCTGAGGCTTCTCACTGGGGTTTCATGGCCTTGGCCACTGCCCTGCTCTAGAAGAGCTGTGAAAAATAAATCTCTTCTGTGCCTTCTCACCAGCTGAGCCCTGTTGAGTTTTCTCAATGCCTCCTTTTTACCAAATTTCAGGCTCTCAGCCTGAGATCATCCCAGGTGCTACCGGTGCTCTGTTGGTAGCCAAGGAAAAGCCCAAGGAATACTTAATGTTCCCGTGTTCTGCCCAGGATGCCATCCTGAAATCATGGTCCCTCCTGGAGCTTTAACCAGATGAGAAGTGCCTCTGAGAGCACTCTCTCCATGGACACGAGCTGGGAGTTTTGTGACAAGACTCAGCCAGGAAACTAAAGCAAAACTATCCAGGACCATAAAACTTTTTTTTTCAGATGTTGTGTGCATCAAAGTGACACAATATCACATTTCTTATAATGCATGCCACACCGTGATCCATGTGTAAGCTCACTTTGAAGCCTTGGGAAACAACAATTTGAATGTACATTTTGTTTTGGGGATTTTTGCTTTGGTTTTTGTTGCTGTTGTTTCTGATGGGCCAGAGGCAGTTTTCATACTCTTTCATAGTCTTGAATTCCAGAGGTGTCTTCCTCCTCAGACTTTTTCTCCTGGCCCTACTTTTTCATGCAAAAGGTGCAGTTTTTTGTGACCTCAAATGTGGCTCATTTCCTCAGCCTCCTGCCCCAGATCACAGAACAGCCTCAGCTGCAGCAGAAACAGGCTGAGAACGAGGGCAATGAGGACAAACCTTCTCTGTAGCTGGAGCTCTTGGAAGCAGCGAGTACACAGGCATGAGTAGTGGTTTGGGGAATTGCCCCTTCAGCTTCTTAATCTACTTTAACAAACCTCCTTATTTCCCCTTGATTTAAGGGGCTGTTACACACAGTAGCTCTCAGATACATTAGCCTACAAGTGAGGGTATAGAGGATTGATAAATCACAAAAAATGGATTTCACAAGGGATAATTTACATGGGCAGGGGAAGCACGTCCCTTGTGTGTCCTGAGGAGAACACAAAGGGAAGGCTTCATAAATCTTCAGAATGTTTATGAATTAGGTTCTAACTTCAACTGGTTTTACAACTGTAAAATCAAAAATATGTATACATAATAGAGTTAACTCTTATAAAAGCTTTAATTATTTATAAATTAGAGTATCCTTTCACTTCACATCACATTACTTGCAAACAAAAACCATTTCCTGCTCAATTACCGTGCAGTGGCAGTTCCTGAAAGTATTGTGCATTTTTTACAGACAGAAGTTGTGTATATCATATAGCATAGGCAGCAACAAAAATATTCTAGCCCAAACTTCAGCAAGACCCTCAGCTTAGCTTTGGTAGAGAAAACTGTATTGTTACAGTCTTTAATAAGTAAACTTCAGTCAGATCTCATTGCCAGAGAATTGTCACTTGAATCTTTGGATCTTTTTGAGTTAAAAGCAGAAAAATCATCCAGATCTAGCAAAGGAAAACCCATGAAAAACTAAATTGCTGTTTAATTGGATGCCTATGCTAGATATTTGGCAACACATCAACAAATCTGAAGTCTGAATCTTCAACATCTATACACATCGTGAAATCATTCTGCCAGCAGTACAGAGTGAAAAGTGGCTATAAAATGCTCCCATATCACAAAGGTAATAGCTCACAGCACAGCAGGTACTAAATCCAGTATTAACTACTTATTGCACAGAGGGGAATGGGCTAAAAATACTTTTTAAAGAGGAACAGCAAGTTCCAATCCCCTTACTGGGGCTTGCCTAGAATTAAGATTGGAAAGACAACCAGGGAGGAATGGGCCAAGGAACTGAGCTTGTTCTGATCAGGCTCAAGCCACATGCTTGTGATTAGACATTGGAAATAATCCTTTTTGACCCCAGCAAAGCTGCACCATGTGTGAATCTTTGGGGCTAGGCTGTAATCTGCTTGCTGGCTTTCTTATTGTCATTCCTGGAGATGTGGGAGTGGGAACTAGAAGGCTTGGAAAGGACAATCACAATTCTCAATGGCTAAGAAGTCTGCTCTGCTGTTTTCAGTTGCTGTAATTGCTGAGGAAACATCCTGGGTGAATAAGAGTCAGATTCACAGCAGCTGAAGGCCATGGCATGTCCTGGAGCACCAAGCACAGCTTTAGTGGCACACTGCTGAGCCAGGGCAGGAGGCTGCAGTTCCACATACCCTCTTCTGGTTCTGCCTTAAGACAAACTAAGGCAACATTTGGCCCAGATATCAGGCAGGGTGTCAAATTAGGGGGGATGGATTTGTTCTCTAGACAGAAGACCCCTTAATACAAAGTAATATATGTGCACCCATTTATAACAGGTGTTTAATCTGCCACAGCTTTTCTGGCCCGTGGAAATTCTATGGCATTCTTTCTTACTTGTCACCATTATAATATTTTTAAATGCTGTTTTTCTTTCCCCCATTAAAAGGAAAACATTTCTCAGAAGCAGTAGTGGGCTGTTAGGGCTATAAAACAAGTTTGCACAGACCTGTAACACGTTGAGCCACAAGACATGACACAGTGTGTTTTATGGGGCAATTAATACTTGCCTTGGGAGCACTGTGAGGTATGAAGCCCTGTCAAACTCACCCTGCTATATCTGAATGCAAGTTGTAAAGCTGAATTTTGCTTCTTGAAAAATAAATATGGAATTATCTGGCCATTTTTTAACTTGTCCCTGCCTAAAGAATGGAACCTTTCCTCCAGGAGCCAAGCTCAGAGCACAGGAACACCAGGAAGGAACACTAACACCAGAAGACATCAATTTCTAACCTACATTTACATCCTGTGATTTCTGGGTTAATGTTGCATTTCCCAATACACCCTCACTTCACTAACATCTTGTTGTGGGTCCTGTTCCACAGTTTGTTCTGTAGTCTTACAGATATTCCTCAGAGCCTTTCCCCTGTGCATCCCAGTGCCAGCATTCATTATACAAGTGCAGGGCACAGGGTTGTCACATTGTCTGCAGCAGTTACAGCCCTGTTAAAGTAGCTGGCCTGGGTGCACATTCATATTTTATAGTCCTTGTTTGAGCATTGGCTTGAGCTGTTGCAGGGTTTGGAGGAGGCAGTGGCAGTCTGGCAGGGCCAGCCCCAGAGAGCCTCCCCTGCCCTGTGGGAGGGAGCCAGGCTGTTGGATTTATAAAGCACTTCAAGACACAGTGTGCACAGGCACAGCAGACTTTTCACAACTCTTTCAAGTCTCCAGCAACAGCCTGACTCCTGCTGTGCTGCACAGCACCAGCCCTTACCCCTCCTCTGGTATTTTGGGACAGCCCAGCAGGGCTAAAGAGACCTGGAACAACTGCAGCAAGCATCACCCCCTGCTCCACTGCTGAAATTCATGAAATACAAGGGGATGTAAGAGGTGTTGCTATACATAGATGCTCTCTGAAAGCACTGCAATGCAGGGCAATATTTGCAAGTTAAAAGCTCACTGAAACAAAAAGTAAATATGGCAATGCAAAACTCACAGAAAGAAAAAGTGAATATCACAATGCAAAACTCACTGAAGTTGTAGCAGAGTGCTCCTAGGCAAAGCACAAGTAATTTATTCCTTGTGGGATGTATTGTACTGGGAGTGAGAAGCAAGAATGGAGTTCTAAAACTCCCAAGACTCACAAGGGATGTCAGGTCTCCTCAGAGCCAGATCCTCAACTGCTGTAAATCAGCACTGCCTTATGAAGTCCATTATTGTATCAAAACCAAGGTCCTGGGCTTTCACACCTCCAGTCAGGATCCTCAACCCCAGTGTTCTGACAATTAAACCTTAAGAGCTGTGAAAAAAACAGTTTATTCTGCAATGTCATAAAGAGTTATTTGCTAGTCTTGTTGTTTGAGATGTCAAATGGTTTTGCTTTGGTGATTTGTTTTTTGTTAAAAAAAGAACTCTTTAAATACAAGGTTCTTTCAAAAGCATTAGAAATAAATGCCAGAATAAACAGCCTTAATAGGAGGAAACAACCAACATTTTGCTGCCAACCTTTTATTAAACACAAATATTTTTTCATGTGAGGATTATTTGATGAGTATGGGGGAGAATGTAAAAAATTTTAGAGCACCAATTGTAGCCATGTCTCCTGAATTTTAAGTAAAGAATTAGGTATTACCTACATGATTCACTAGTGCTTTTAAGTAATGCCCACACAAAGCACCTCCATCCAGCTGCAAAGGCTGAAACTGGATCAAAAAATTTTGAAAAACAAACTCCCTCTAAACTCGTGTACAACTTAAAATGTGAATATTTTTACTGTTTCTTTTTTTTTCACTATTATTACCTAGCGAAAAAGAGGACTATGTACAAGTACTGAGCAGCTCTTGTGCATTTCTACCAAACTTCCATTGGTGTCCAAGACTTTTTCTTTATAAAACACATTAAGGAGAAATATTACAGCAGCACACAATACCTCTGCTGAAGCAGGACCTCGTGCTAGGCTCTGTGCTCATTTTGTAAATGGAATGCAGAAAATTTTATCATTCATCCACAATAATGGGACTTATGGTGGCAGACTGGGGACCGGCCAAAACCAGGTCTGAAACACCAGTTTGCCTCCTTGAGCCCCAAATCCCTCTGTCCTGAGATTAAGAGCAGCACTTCTCACCAAGGAGGTCCCAGTCTGCTCCAGTGGCAGGCACATGACCACTGCTCTGGGCTGTACAAGTGAGATACTACTGGTAATAGCAAGGTTACAAAGACAGTGCAAGTTTCCAGATAGAGATATTTGTCTCCATTAACCTGCCACCACTGCTCACTAGTCACAGTCACATTAAATAGATGTCCAGGAATATCAATTTCTTTGATTTCTGAGGGCAAATTAAACCAAAATGCAGGCATAAAAATTCCAGTACTTTTCCACAACAGGTTAGCATCTATATTCCTCCTGCATCCCATTAGACATTTTCACACATACTAGCGATGACACACTGTGTGCTAAGGAGGTCAAAAACCTAAAGAAAACTGTCCAAGAATATTGAAACCACTAGAGGCATTTGACATAATTTATTGCACTAAAGAACTGGGGAACAGGAAAAGGTTGATGTAATAATAACATTAGCAGGAACTATAGTCCATGCAAGCCAGTGCTAAATAAAGTGCCAATCAATAGCTCTTTTATTAGTAGGTACAATCAATGTACAGCAGGCAAGCCTGGCCAATTAAGCTTATCGACTGACCAAAGAGTAGCAGGAAGCATTCTTTCCTCAGTTTTGTTTTCCTTTCTGTAAGTGAGAAATGAGCTCCAGTTTATCACTGGATTCCCACCAAGGCATCTCCAGGAGTTCCTGTAGAGTGGAAGCACTGACAAAAAGCAGGCTTGAGCTATCTTGGTATCCTTTAACCTAGGGTCAGCCACAAGAACCAAAATATTCAAGGGTCATTTACAAAGTAACTTTTTTTCCTAGCGACTGTATGAAGTTAAAATGTTGTTCTTCGAGATGAAGGGGAGAGAACTGGTAAAGGAAGAAAGCATAGTCCCTTAGCAATGCTTAACCATTAACAGTCCTGTAAGACCTTAGGAAATTAAGCCTATTTGTTTCTAATTCCCACATGCACAGCCTGAACTTCATAAACCTCCCAGTATGAAGCAATGCCTGTACCTTTCTTCGAAGAAAAAAAAAAAAAAGCCAATACTACAGCTCCACTAAAAATTATACAGAATTTAAAACCTCACTTGGTAACGGCTGCTGAAAAGAACAGGAGCTTTAATATTCAACTGTGGCTAACAGTGCAGATGCAAATAGGATATTTATACAATACCCCACTCTCCCTTGCTGCTCTGATCCCCCTTCCTTCGTTATCTCTGTCAAAAGGAAAAAGTTAGAAGACCAGATAAGATGCGGGTTCTCAGCATGATCAAATAAACACTGCGTGGTGGTCACAGGGAAAGAAAACACATTGTAGGAGCGAATGGTAGAGATTACATTTTACAAAGAATCACACACAGAATTAGCAGCCCAGATGCCGATTTCCCATTGATGTCAGTCAGAGGGGATTTCTGCAGCCTGGCTTCTCAGCAGGAGGAGTGCTGCCTCCATCCCTGCAGTCAGTCAGTCACCTCCAGCTGCCCCTTTAACTTGTTATGGAATTCAGTGAGTACAGCCGAGTTCACCAGGTTTGTGTCCCTTCAGGTCTGGTGCTCTTAGAGCTTTACAGGTATTTGACACCTCAAAAAAGTCAGGGGAAGAGGGGAGAGATTCTCAGCATGTTTGACTACAGGCACTACAGGACAGACCGGTTTCCAGCTTCCTATCAGACCGTTCCCCAGCTGTATCTAATTCAGAAAATATTTCAGTAATCAGCAGAAGACACCTTAGCATCAGTCAGACAATAAATTCCTAAAGCTACAGGCAAGCATCTCACTTCTTATATTGATGTTGTTTGCCATTTTCTTCCACTTGCATATGAAAATTGAACTGTCATAATACAGTGGGTAGAGAAGATTATATAGTATAGTATAGTATAGTGGGTATAGAAGATTAAAAAGAGAAAAAAAAAAAACAACTTTGCATCGTATCTAAATGTCACAAGGTTCAGTCTTTCCTGCTGCAACTCAAAACCAGGTCTGACTGCATGGACTCCAACTCCACTGTCTTGCCTGACCCTACTTTTAGCACCAGGGCCTCAGCTGAAATTCCCCATGAGTCACACATGCACAAGCTGCTTTTATTCACTAGTCAAAAATCAACTTAACACGGTAACTCATTTACTTGCAGTTTTCCTTGCCCACATTTGAGAGACATTAAATACTGTAACTCCTGGCCCACTACATTATGACAGTTATGGCTGGAAAACAAGGCAATGAACAAAGGGGAGGATAAAAATGCAAAGCAGACATTTCCATTTAGCTTTTTATATGACAGTCCATAAGAGTTTACAGAAGGCAAGAAGCTCAACAAGGAGCAAGACAAGGAACTTAACTTGGACAACACTAACAACCTTGAGGAACGGTATAAAGTAACCCAATTTTTGAAAAGTGTTTCAGTCAACTCCTCTGGCATAGCTTTACAGGAGCTCAAGAGGTTGCAGAGCTTCTAAAAAAGTCAATCCCTCAACCAACTGCAAGAGGAAAACGCTTCTCAGTCTGGTTTATTCACTTCCTATTGGTGAATTCCTATTTTGTCCAAAAGAAATTTTTGCCCAGGTTTTTTCAATTTTGTCCAAAATCCTTTTCTTGAATCAGGTCTGGCTACCAGTCTCAGAGAGCCATGAAGGTGCCTTTTGGATAAAGGTGGTTTACTCTCTTGTGTCCCTAAACAGTTTGCACATCAGACATATATATTCTGTCATGAAATATAAAGAGAATTAATGACCTGGGGTCACTGCTTTACATCAAGCACAGGCCACTTCCAGAGGAAGCTATGCAATCCCTATCCATCACATTTCTCCAGCAGAGCTTTACTGCAACGTGGTGCTGTGCATAACTGTCACAGCAAGAAGCTACTCCAGGTGTAGACAAACACCTCTGGAATGTCACAGGCTTGTGGGGCAGCCAGTCCCAAGCTTTACTCACCTTTCCTCTCTCATGGGAGACATGCAGCAAGGTCAGTTCATGGCTTGGTTTGTCACTGCTGGTCACTCCTGGCCCCAGGGGACGGCCTCATTCCTTCACAAGTGGCTCTGTAAGGCAAAAGAGCACATTCTTAGCTTGGGTTGACTGAATTAACTGCGCTAAATATCAGGCCAAAAGTACTTCTCAAAGTGAAGCTTGCCATGAGCTGCATGGGGAACTCCTGTCCTCAAGTTTTTGTAGAGCCAAACTCTGATCCTGGAGTACTGCTATTGTTTTGGGATTTAAAGGCCAAGAGACCTCAACTGAAAGCACCAGAACTCTCACCATGATATTCCCCTCTTATTCTTAGGTCAGACAGGACTCTCACACATTTTCATCTTCTTTTTTTTTTTTTTTTGTAGTTTAAATACTCCAGCCTAAACCTTGTGCCTGACTAAAGAAGCTAACCTTATGAGATATTGGGTAAGGTCAGATTTGCTAACAAATACAAGGCTTTCTAATATTGCTGAGGAAACTCATTATGAAAGAACACTTCAGGATTTGGGCTGTTTTTTTCTGAATTCATGAGAGGGCCCTCAAATGTACCCCACATCATGGGCAGGACTCCCTTCTGGACTTCCATTCAGAAATCTGCCCTTTGGTCAGAAACAACTTGTTCCAAGTAAGATGCAGGACTACACACTCAACACATTGTCAATGAGTCTGTAAAGACACAGGACACATGCTACAAAACCCCACTCACTTGTGCAGCAAAACCCTTGTTCAATTTCCCTTTGTGAATCCATTTTAGAGAATTAAAAAAAAAAAAAAAGAACACCCAAAAACAAATAAACAAAAAACCCAAACAAACAACAGCCAGAGATCTTCAGAAAGCAAGATCTCCACAGGAAGGCACTTCAGTGAGTGTGGAAGGTGGAGCCTCAAAGCTCACCATCCTTCCTCCTCCTGTTCTACGTGCTCTGTGTCTCTTCCACTGTTACGTTCCCTTCTGAGCTGCACAACAGATGGGAGCAGTTGGTTTTTAAAAGGTTTTTATTTTCTGATTTCAATTTTTCATGTGTCTTTTGAATTTGGCACAATACCATTCTCTAGTGAAGAGGAGACATTGTGTTAAGCTTAATTATCAAAGGCTGAAACCCAGCAAGCAATCAATCATTTAGTGACATGCTCATGCTTTCACTGATTTGAAAAAATATTTTTTTGTGGCTATTGAAAAAAGAAAAACTGTCAGACACAAAAACAGAATCACTCACTTTGCAGCATATCAAAATATCAAAACTGTAGGGAGATGAGTGAAGAATGTTCATTTGTTTTTTCTGAAACTAAATCCAACTCTTTTTGGCGTGTGAGCCCGGAAGTTGTGTAAGATGTGTTTTAGTGTAAACATCATCTTTCTGTCGAGGTTTGCCTTATAATTCAGGCTGAACAGTCACAAAACTTGTTCCTAAATGACTTTTCTAAAAAGTCAAGGTTGCTTTGTTCTTTAATTTTCTTTAGTCTTTCCACCCCCCACCCCTTTTTTTTTTTTTTTAACTGCCAGATAAGTGCTCTGGCAGCTGCATTCCTGGGGAACACTGACATCCAGTGGAGAGCTGGGGTCATCCCCAGAGCCCACCAATGGCCCCCAAGTCAGCAGCCCCCCAGAACTCTGAAGGGCTGCAGGAGGTGCCCTGAACCACAAACTCCAAGCCCAGCTGCAGACACAGCCTCAGCTCAGCAACAGCCTGAGACACCCTCAGCTCCAGCTGTTATTTGGTCTCCTAAATTCTCATCAAGGTGGTCACATTCCTGGCACTGTTAGTTCCAGTGGTTTACACATAAAACTGAAACGCGGGGTTTGGGGTGGTTTGGGTTCTTTTTTTTCAGTTGAGGAAATGTTGAAAGAAAAACTGCTTTTTACCCACTGACCAACAGCTCCACCATGCTTGCTTCTGTTTTTTCAGTGATACAGGATGACAAGTTCCATGTGTTTAAACAGCACTGTATTTCAAATGATAGCGTATAGTCAACAATTAACATTGTTTTTCTTTGGAGAAACAGTCTCTATAAGGTCACCCTGGTGTTATCACCTAGAATAAAGGCATCTGATATCATTAGCCTGGCCCCAAAGGAGATGCATTTGCAAGTTCACTCAACAAAAAGCTGACCAAATAAAAACACCAGACCAAACTTAGTCTGCAAAACAGGTCCACAAAACCTATATAAAGGTGGCATTGTCTTGTTGTTGCTTTGCAACAGCACCACAGATCGATTTATTGGCCTCCTCCTTTTGATACCCAGCGTTGCTGAGGAGCGTGACAGATACTGCTACAGCAGAGGACAACAAAAATTGTGCTGCTGATACCATTGCCTCCAAATCAGGGTAGACAAGTTTGAAGAAAGAACAGCTGCACTGCAAGCTACAACCAAGAATCCTGCTTCACAAGGAAATGGTTGATATTTCTAAGCTAGTTTGGTATTTTTTCTTTTTTTCTGCACTGCATTCCAATACAAAGCTTCAACAAATGGCATCCTACCACCCCAAAATGGGACGTACTCACCCAATTATAAGTGCAAGGCTAACCACAAGCTTGAGCTGTGAGAGAATTTGAACCTGGGGCTCCCATATCCACAGGATATCCTTGCAGCTACTTTGGGCCCCATTTTGCTCCCTCCCTTATTTCAGACCCAAGACACTCTCAGACAGATAATTGTCACAAAAGCTTTCTTTCATCCCATCAATATTTCCAAAGAAATCTTTTATCAGGAGCTCCCAACCAGCTCCAATTGACAGTATGTACATTCTGACCAAGAAACAAGCCACACTGCTCTGCTTCACAATATGTAATTTTAAACCAACTCCAAAACTTGTTTTTAGAATCCTCCAGATTTACATGGGTAAAAATGAGATCAAGTTGTGTCACATGTTTCTTGGCTTGCTATGGTATAGATAACAGTGCAGTTATATCCTCTGCAACCCACACTGAGAGAGCATATGCTCCTAATGGTATCCTTCAGTGCTTTCCTATCAGGAACAATACTTCAGGACAGCCTAACCACTATCACATTTTCTTCAGAAGGATTTGTGTGTGTACTTAAAAAGAGCAGCAGGGAGTGGAGACACTTCAGAAGGATGTACCAAAACCCATGTTCAGCCAAGGCTCTGCTCAAGCACTTTCCACAGCTGGGACCAGGGAACATGCCAGACAACCAACCTTTGTCTTCCAAAAGGAAGAGTCCTTGCTCCAAAGGTGAATAGGAGACACCTGTTTGCTCACATAGGTATGACAATAAAATCATAAAGTCTCCACCAACGCTCATATTAATTTACCTATTTTTCAAAAGAATATATAAAGATATTGAGTGCTGTGACATGTTGTTTTTCTCCCTGTAGCAAGCCTGGCTATTTCTGCCTTATCAAGGCAGGATATCTCTTTATTGTCCGATTTTAGACAAATAGGTTAAATAGTAAAAAATTACCTTTTTATTAAAAATCAGTTTCTCAGTGCATCCTTCCAAAGGAAATAATAGTGGATGGCTCTCATTGCTACAGCTAGCAAACTATGTGGTTTCTTTTATGAGCTAAATGAAAGGAACATACAAAATAATCATTATGGATTTGTATGAAATTACTGGGTATGGAATGCAGTAAATCCCCGAACAAGATTTAACTATAGCTTGTAAGATATAATCATCAGGTAAAACTGATGTTTTAGACTGCAGACTGTCCTTTTGTAAGATGCAGCAGAAACCTAATATTTTATCGGAAACCTTGATTTATGTTTAATAGCTCTGCTACCTACTAAAAAAGATCTTGTATTAGCAAATGGGTACAGATCCAGTCCATTAGCTTAGGACAACTGAAAAACTCAAGGGTTTTGTGAACTAATGCAATAAAATATCATTAAATACTGTAGCATGACAAGACAGACAGAAGGTTTGAGTTGAAAGTCAGGAGAAGTGTTTGAAATGAAGTAAAATGTACAATAGATATGTTTAGGTACATCTGGCTTACATTTGCAGTAGGTCGTCAGAGGACCTTAGTGTCTGTGATGTAAATGAATAACAGAGCCCTCAACAATTTAACTGTCATCAGTATAAATGCTTTAACTGGCACAGTAAAGCAAAGCTCTGGGCCTCTTTCTAAATCTCCATAAGCTCCTGGTCTGAATTATAAACTGGGGCTGCATTACCTGAAGATGAAAGCAGCCAGGTCAATTCACTTAAAACCAGAGAATTACCACTGCAAAGCTGTGATGAGCAGCTAAGGAGCATGTGTGTGTGTATGTGTGGTTGTGTTTTTAATGTACAGTTTCACAGAGACAAGAGGAATGTCTGATTCCAAATTCAGACCCAACGCTTTGGTGAGAAGGGAGGTAGCCACTTCATTTTCAACCACTTGAAGCTCCTAGGCTGTAAGGCTAAAGATAAGCCACCAGATATTAGAAAAGAAAAGGAAAACAACTGCAAGGAAGACAGAATTGCTCCTGTATCAGCTGCTCCAAGCCTGCTATTTGCAAACATTTCCCTATCAGGCAGCACCCTCCTGTTGAAGAAGTCTGACTGCACAAGCTCTGTCACTGACTTAAAGGGCTTTACTCAAATCCTCTCTCCCTCCTTAGGCACACTTCCTCCATCTTCTTTCAGCCTTTGGATCACCAGTTTTGGGAAGCAGGAATTATCTCCACAATACACCTTTTAACCAGCAGCAGCCAGGTGTAGCTCCCCTCCACCTCTCTCTCTTACCTTCAACACTCCTTTCAAAGCCATTGCTCCCACACAAATGTCCAATAGCAAAGAGGGAGACAAAACTGATATTCCCAAGGCACACAAAACCCAAGCAGGCTTCACTTCTATTCCCAAGGCACACAAAACCCAAGCAGGCTTCATTTCTTTGAGATTTTGTGAGTTGGATATACTGAATAGTTTATTTGGGCAAGTGAAGGCAACTCTACTTAGATGTGAAGGCAGATTGATCACATTTACTGTGATGTGACTAAATTAGCATACTGTCCCCATAACCTTCTGGGCTCAAGTTGAAATTGTTTCCCTCCCCTCCAACAAACACATAGAATGTTCACTTTTATTATAAATTCCAAGCAAATTAATGGATTCCAACATGCATCATCAAATTTATATTTCCTCCTCCAGAGTCCTATCCCTGTAAGTAATCCTTAAAATTCGTCATGAAGCCTTCAAAACAATTTATGCAAACAAACATCAAGCAGAGCTATTTGTATTGGCAGCACATTTCACTTAACAACCTACAACAAGGAACAGATGGTCTGAGCTCTGGAAACAGCTACAAAGAAAACAGTAGGAGCAAGTCCATCAGAAGCACTTTTTTCCCCCAATTTTGTGAAGATTACAGACTTATTCTTGTTTATTTCTTTGATTAGTCTGTTATTTTATGTACTCATGAATCCTTCCCTTGCATTTCATGGAACAAATCCACCAGAAGCACATTCCCCAACTGTGTGTAGTTACAGAAGCACTGCTTTAAGAACTGAACTATCTGTTCCTCACTGATTCAGGGCTCTCTAAAGTGGCAGGGAAGAAAGCAAAACAACATGCAGATGTTGTACAAGGGATTGACAAATTTAAGGCAAACCCTCTCAGCAATTCAGAGTTCTCTCTCCTTTTGCCCAGCCCTTGGTCTCCAATATTAAAACGAAAAAGGAGATGATGCACACAGTCACATGAATTACAGATCACTCAGTGCTATTACTAGTCTTGTATGATATGATGGCCTTCAGCTGGTGAAGATGAGTGCCAAGGGGCCCAGCCTGAGCAGGGTGCTGTGGCACAAGCAGAGGAGCAGCAGGATGAGTGACACCTACAGCACAAGGAGGGGCTGCATGGCTGCTCAGAAGCTTTGCCCATGCCCATGTCAGGATCAGGATCCTCCTCAAGGAACAAGAGGGCCACAACTGCTTGGTACGTTGTGGGAATCAACCTAACAAACTAATACCAGTAATAGTTACTCTGAAGTGAAACAGCAAGGAATAAAATGGAAAAGAAGCAAAATATCATTCCAAAGACATTCTTTAATGGAAATATGTTTTCCCTGTATCAACACAAGTTAGAAAAAGTTCTTACAGGAAATAAATACAATACCCAACCATACCTATTAGCAAAGAAAAAAGTCTATCCCTGATCACAGCAATCATAATTTCTTATTACTACCACTATCATGAAAGTCACTCTCATATTAATTAATCTGCAAATACTCTCACCCAGACCTGGATTTAATTTGAATAAGATTATGGACAGCCAACATGCTTGCACAGCTATCTGCCCACCAGCCAAAAGTACCCTCCTGGAGGCAAATTAGTACCCTAGAGCTACACAGGAATGAATATGGACCATGATGTTAAAGAGAAAAATAAACAACGAATGATGGACTTCTGACCAGAGATAATCATGACATCTTGAAATAACAAAAAGTCTTTCTGAAGGGCATTAACCAGGATGGAGACAGAGGTCAGTATGGAAAGGTTTGGCTTTGAGAAGTGAAACCATGTTAAATTTCAGTGGAGCAAAATCAAGGACCAAGCTGACAGCTTAATAGGACCTTTGAGCATGACAGTTGAATGAACTTTGTTCCACACAACGCTATAATTTCATGTTTCATACTCGTTAGTGAAGCAATTTCATAACAGGATGACTACAAAGCTGTTTTCACTGGCCCCCTTGGCCATCTGTGATGGCCAATTCTTACATACCAGACATGTCTTCTGCTGGACCACTGCACAGGCAAGCAACTAGAACACTCCTGAGGAACAAAACCTAAAACATCAGCAGCTTTTTCTTCCTTGTGTAGCATCACAGATCCACGCTCTTTTTGGAGAGTGAAATACAGCTACTTGCTAAGGCAAAAGCCCAGGCAGACAACATATAACCTTTCAGAGCAGCTCTCCCCATTACTCATCTGGCAGCAGGAAGAGGAAAGCAAACTCAAGCAGATGATAAAGTTAAACTAACAGTGCTGTTGAGCAAAAGGTGTCTCAGGGAAAACAGCTGGAGAAGAGTATCTGGACAAGCTTTGCCATACAGACATTATTCCTAGCTTTTACTTGTAAAGAAAAAAAGTAAAGAAAATGTACAAGCTGATTTTTCAGGACTTGAACTGTCTGACTGCAGTTTAAACCAATTTGAGAGTAGGTAAAACTCTGAGTTCACCATCTGACCCTGCAACATGATACCCAAACTGAGCAAACAGTTTGAAGTTCACTTCAGATTTCTTCATTTTGAGGATTACGATGAAGCATTTCCTGAGATGTCACGCTTTAAACAGCTAATGGCATGTGACAACCAAGTGCTTTTACGTTTTACATCTAAAGTTGCAAACACTTGCCCTCTCCCACAAGCAGAGAAATATGTAGCAGCCCCAAGAGCTTGAAATCTGGGGCCTCACCAGTCTCCTTTTACTTTGGCAGGCACTGGATGCAACCAGGAGTTCTCTTTCTGTGGAAAAATCTTCTTTACAAATATCTCTCCGTGAGGGGCCACAAGGGCTGCAGTGGGAGCACGGCACCAGAGGGGACAGAGAGACACTGACTGCCCAGGGCACAGCTCCACCTCCACCTGGGCCACCCCAGCCTCCCAAAGAGCTGCTTTATGACTCTGCCACACACTTTTTCCATGAGATGCACACGGAACGATACAAAAAGCACCCACCAAATCACAAGACAAAGCAGAGTTTCAAAGGCACAAGTGGAAGTAGATGCTCAGACCCTCTGGTGACCTCCACCAGGTGTGTCTTAAGGACTTCAGAGTCGATCAAAACAAATGGCACCATCAGGCAAAAAGCTGTCATTTCACACAGGTTTCCCCAGCAGCTCCACAGACTGGAGGGCAGAAGGGCCCCTCTGTTTTATGGAGCATGAGCCTTTATGGATCAGAGCCCTTTCTAGGGAAGGCTGCAAGTTCTGGGAGCATTGAAAAGCTTATGTATGTCCTATTTATACACAGGAAAATAAACTTTATTGACAGCCAGTGAAACTCTTGGTTTGGTTTAATCTCTATTTCAGTTTGAAAACTGGCCTGTTTGTACTGACTTGTACTTTGAAGGCAGCTATATAATTTCTGAACTACTGTAATCAAAAATCACACTTAATTACTCCATCATACTAAGCAAGAAAATCACAACACATACAAAGCACCAGGACCCAGCTGCTGACTAACCCCTGCCCTGACACTGCTTCTGGGTTTTGCTGAGAACACCAGAGCCAAACTATTTTCAAGCAAAGTTAAAAAATTGGGATGCTTGTTATTGAGCTTCAAGTTTCCTTCTACTGTAGAAATGCTGCTTCAGCTGAATTTGGTGGAATTACAGGAGCTGATTAGGTTAACCACTGACTGTGTTTCCTGGAGGGCATCTGAGAACATGCCCTGACCCAAATGATTTAATCGTGATCCACATTTCAACCGTTTAATTTTAAGCTCCACATATCTCCAGGAAGCAAAAAAGGTAATACAAACTTCAGAGCAGCTTTTAAATTTGAGAGGTAGCAAGGCTCAGGCCACAAACACAATTGCTCTCAGCCATCCAGGGCAGCAAGAAACAAAGCCTTGCTGCTCCTGCTCCGAGTGGAAAACTTTGCCCAGAGGTAGTGGAGGGAGGGGACAGGTCTGGTGACAGCTGGGCACAAGCTGGCTGTGCTGCAGAATGCTCTGGTGTCTGCCAAGCCCTGAGCTTCAGGACCCAAAGGAAATTTCTGGCCAAAGGAGAGAAGGATGAAGGAGCTGAGGCAGACTCAGGAATCACTCCCTGGGCACGTGAACTCACAACCTGGCTCCTTTGTGCCCAGCAGGAACCAGACTGAGGGTCCCTGCCCTGTCCCATACTATTTATACCCAGTCAAATATAAAAATTGACTCTTCAGATTCAACCATAAGCTCCAGCCCAGCCCCAAGACATTTCTCAATAAAAGCATCATTAAAAGAGCTCCAATTACTTTGGTTTGGGATGTTATTTGTCAGACTGAAGGCAGCCAGCCACACTGTGTCAATAATAATGAACTTATTAGCCTAGAAAGGATAAAATATTGATCGACTTGCACCTTTCAACAGCTTGCTCAGTAACAGCATCGGATGAAAATACTTCAGCCTTTGCACAAAGGGATTTTTAAACAGCACAGGGAGCGTGCAAGAGCTTTCCTAAACTGCACAGTGCAGCAGCATGCAAGCCATGTACTGCATCTCCTCAGGCAATCAGCCAGCCAGCAGAAGTTGCAAAGCTGTGCTGGCAGACACCTCCCACACCCAATCAGCCCAGGGGGGAACAACATCTATTACTTCAGCCCAAACAGCCCTGTACCTTAGCTGTAACCACAGGGATGCACTCACAGAGGTCTCAGATGCTTTTTCAACTTCTCAGCATCGTGCCACATACCATAAAAACTGAGTTGCTTAATTTATCTCAGGACTCAGTTCAGCCCCAGAGAGTTTGGCTCATGTCTTCTACTACCAACAACACACAAGGAAACCCCAGTTAAAGTGTAAGAGTAGGGACAGAAGGAGCTCACCAGCACTGCAGAAAAAGGCTGAATGGGATGCTACAGCACATCCCCAGCAAGCTTGGGACACCTCTCCTGCACCCCCAGCCAGAGGGGAACATTTACAACCTCTGGCTGAAGGCAGTGAGCAGGAGAAGGCTCACCTGGGCAGCAGCACCCCATCCCAGCTTCCCCTTCCTGACAGGATGCCAAAGTATCCCAAAACTGAGAACCTGCCTAGGCCCCCTCTGCTCCAGGGTCATTACAGGCTGCTTTTAATGATTCCCAGGGCAGCACAGCAGAAATCCCGAATACACTGAGCCTGTTTCAGTAAGGGACAGTAATTTTCAGTCTCCCTCCACAGCCTCCAACCCCAGCTGAGCAATTCTGAAAGAGCCATGTCCTGGTGAAGCAGCCAAGCCCTCTCCCACACACTCCTGACCTACAGATATGCTTAATATGTTAATTTTTGTTTTGCTTTCAGAACAAAACCTGCCTTTTAAATAAAATTTTAACAGATTCTAAACCAGAAACACTGCACTCCCCTGAGGCATTAAAAAATGCAAACTGAAGACTTCCCATGTGTCGGGGTTATTACTTATTTCCTTCTAAAAACAGAAGAAGTGTTGCAACAGTTGTAATGCTCCAGCTCACTAGGCCAAGAAGATGTTTTCTTTCTGCACACTCATTAACCATAGTGTGGAACTCAATAACTGTTCTAATTTCCTACCTTAAATGTTTTTCTTCCCCCCAGTTTTCATTTTATGCTTCACATTTACATAGGACTACACTCCACCACTTACCTTGAGAATCTAGTTGCTGTCAAACACAATAAAAAGAAAGTAAAGTGTCTGGAATCACAGAAGCTGTAGTGTTGAAAATTTTAATTTAATTTCTAGAAATGAATTTAAGCACTCAAAGCTTTCTTTGTCAGCCACAGATGAGAAATTGATAGGCTTTGAAGGCAAGCAAATGCTTTTTTAGTTGAATCTCTCGAGTAAATATTTATGTTAGATATAATAACAGATGTTATTTCACACCACAAATTAAATACCAGGTAGTTATTGAATCTGGTGCAATGCCATGAAGCTCTTGGGCACAGATGCCCACAGTAGGTGCACTGTAATGAGGCTGAGCTCCAGGATGGCTCCTGAGCCTCAGTCAAGCTCCTGCCAAGGCCTCATGGCCTTGGTTGAGCCCAGCTCAAAGACAGATTTGCTCTGTGGACAGGGAGGAATTACCTAACCACGCCACATTGCTGCTTTTGCAAAATGCTCTTGCCTTCAAAACACTGCTTTGTGTCTGGTTTGCAAGGACACAGAGCCTGGCAAAGAGAGAAGAGGGCCCAGCATGGGAAAGGGAAGGGACAGGAGCCTCCACACTCTGGGTAGCCCAGGAGCCTCCCCAGCTCAAAGACTGGATTTGGTGTGTCCCTCCCCGGGTGACACGGTGCCAGCACGCTGGCCTGTGCTCTTTGAAGCCTCCTAGGTGCAAAAGGCACATTGAATTTCATTTCCAAGAACAAAGCAACATTTACACACCTGAGGCACAACAGAGACAGATCCTGCTTGTGCAAAGCCATCCTGGAGCCAGCCTGGACAGTGGCCCCAGTGTGCAGCTGCAGCAGCCAGGGCTCCCAGGAGCAAACACTGCTGGGAAGGGCTGCAGCAGATCCCCCAGGGCACAGCCAGGCTCTGGAGCTGCTCTGGAGCACAGGCTCAGCACCAGCTCCACCAGCACACTCGCACCCCGAGGGAGCCGGGAGGGCAGGAGCAGATGTCGATGCCACCTTTTCTTCTCTAACTATCTTATTTGGCTAATTGCAGAATCACAAGAAGGCTTCAAAGCATGCCAAAGAGTGGGATAATGACACTTCATGGGTGAAAAGGCCTTTCATTTCTCTTTTTCCTCTAATAACCACTGATGACTAACCATTATCTTACCATCTTGCCCTGCCTTGTTGTGTCTTAGTGCATGCATTTAACAAGATTGTTTAAGAGTGTAGCACAAGGGATGCCTAATAAGGCAAGAACATTAATTTTGAAAGTCACAGTTTATTTCTTATTACTGCAATATTTTTTCCTGCTGCCTTGCAGAGCATGAGGGCTGCAAACCAGCAGGGCTGGGTAGTGGAATTCCTTTACTCCACTCAGAGCTGCATGTAATTACACTGCATGTAATTACAATACTCTTTTTATACCCTGGCTCTTTTGGATAAGGCACTTGTAAGTCATTCCAAAATAGCAGAAAGGAAAGGGAATGTTGGGCTGCAATGGCCAAAGCAGCAGAGGGAAGGGATAAAGGAAACATTCCTGGAAATCATTTGTGCCCACAGCATAATGCAAATACCCAGGCTGGTGGATGGAGCTGGGGCACATTTCCTAACTGGAGCTGGCATACCCAGGTGGCCAGCAAGCCTGGAAACACAGAGAAGCTGACAGCAATCACTCAGCACACAGAAGCTCTTTGGCCCAAGATTGTGGTTGCCCATGAACAACCCCACTGAACCTAAAGGTAACACCACATGCTCAAAATCAGGACAGATTTCAAACACAACTTAACAAGAGAGAATTGCTGCATCCATCTGTGCTGCCTGAACTGGAGGGTGAGCAGCAGCCTTGCTGCAGCTCCTGCTGGAAAGGATCCTGAAACCCCTCCAGCAGAAACACTGCAGGGTACACTCAATCAGACAAGTTATTTAAGCAGGCAATGCTCACAATCCCCTCTCACTCCTAAGTGCCGCCAAGTTGGGAGAATTTTTCAGCAAGATGATGAAATTCCAAAAGTACATTAGATCACAGAGTCCCATGGTGCAAAATAAGGCACCTTCATACTATCAGGAGATCATCATAATATTTTCCACTGCTCATCAGGATAATAAAACAGAGTAAAGCTTCTCAAAAACAAAATTAAGCCAGAATTCTAGCAAAAAGGGGATAGGAACAGTGCTGCATCTCACTAACTATCCATCAATGAAGAATACAAGTGTATATTTTCAAAAGAAAGACACATCCACAGTGTGCTAAATACAATAAGTATTAATTAAATCATTATTAACAATCAAAATCTAATTTCTTTCTGTCACTTTCTGATATCTTAACTAAAGGCATATTTGCAGTACTATTATAACGAGTTACAGTTCAAGCAATAGAGCTGCTTGCAATAATTCAGAAACATGTACACTTTCATATGAATATATCATGCCTAACTAATGAGATTGCTCATTTCATAACTTCAGTTCCATTTTTATTATTTCATAAAACTGGAAGTCCTTATCCATTTTATGAAAAACACCTTTGTGAAATTCATTAAATAAGCATAAAAAATTCATTAAACAAGTGAATTGCATTCATAGCTGCTTTGATGCAAATGCCCTTTAAGCAATGTAAAACTCCATATTGATTTAACCTTTCATGTTCTGATATTTCCATGTGGAGATATATATATAAATATATATATAAAAATCTTTATTCAAGGAATGAAATTAAGTTCTGATCCCTTGATCTCCAGCCAGGGTGAGGTAGATTGGTCAATTTGAATAGTCATTGCTGATCAGCAAACAGCTGAGTTTGTATTAAAGCATAGCAGTAGTATTTCTGTATGCCTTTGCTGGCAAATAAATACACATATAATATATTGGGCCAAATCAATATGATGCCTGAAATTTCCTCTGTAGCAGAAAGGCAACCCAATATTGGCCAGGTCCTGTGGGACTAGTTATAACAAGCCCATGCTGGTGAGGAAAAAGGTAGATGAGCTGAGTACCTGGTGAGCTGCTCATTCCCATTGCTACTGAATGCTGCAGCCAACAAGGCAAGGTCTGTCTGAGCCTGGCTTGGGCAGGTGATAAATGGGGGTCTGTCTGAGCCTGGCTTGGGCAGGTGGTACATGGGGGTCTGTCTGAGCCTGGCTTGGGCAGGTGGTGCATGGGGGTCTGTCTGAGCCTGGCTTGGGCAGGTGGTACATGGGGGTCTGTCTGAGCCTGGCTTGGGCAGGTGGTGCATGGGGGTCTGTCTGAACCTGGCTTGGGCAGGTGGTATTGGGGGAGCTGCCAAACTGAGGGAGCACCTCCATTTCCTTGGGGTCACTCTGTGTCCCTTCAGAGGTTTCAACAGTCACTTGTCTCACTAACTATAAACTCCACTAAAACCACAATCTCTTCCCAGTACTTAAGGCACTGTGAAGAGTGAAAGAAATCACTAATCCCTTCTCCAAGAGCCATTCTCTTCTCAGTGTTTCCAATGCACTGGAAAACAGACAGGATATCAGAAAGGTGCACCTGCAACAAAGACATCTGCTACTGAAGTTTTACATCTGGTCAGATTTGGAATTGTCATGGAATAATGTACTTTTACTCCTCCAGCCATCCAAAAACTCCTGTTGATGAGAAGCAATAATGTCCTCAAAAGACTTACAGTAGTCTAACTGCAGCAACCTACGAGACACCCAGTGCATCCCAAAATAACACCCAGAGCTGAGGTGGATGCTGGCTCTCAGCAGTGAGGCACTGACTTCTCACCCTGCCACAACCCCTGGCAAGCACTGAGTTGGAGGGCACCATGCAAACCTGTCCCCGAGGCTTCCAGCAGCCCCAGGAAGGCACTGACTGCAGCAGGATCCCAAAATCCCTCCCCACTGAGCCAGGCTGTGTGAGATGAGCAGGCTCACCCACTGCTGGGCTGTTCCCTTCTGCTCTGCTTCATATCCACGAGTTCCAACAAAGAGAATTTAATCAAACAGTGCTTGCACCAAGGGGAGGGTAACACAGCACCCTTACAGCTTCCCAAGGTCCACATGTCGATGATGCCACTCCTGAATCACCTTCTACAGCCCTTCCATGCCTCATTTTCCTTCCCAGGTGCCTCTCCTGCACACTTCCTTTTCCCTCAGCTCATTTTTCTCCAACAAACTGAGCCAGAAACAACCCCTATTTCCATTTCTAACCATTTAAATTATAAACAATAATTTTTACACACCAAAACAGGTCTTTAATTCTCATATTTCCCTCCAAAGTACACCCAGACATCCTTATTCTCAGTAAGCTGAGCCAAACAAAACAAATCAAGTCTCTAGGCCAAGTTTTCCAGGAGTTAAAAATAAGCCCCAGAGTATTAAAATAAACTTCAATAAGAACAAAAAAAAAATCAGAAAACATTTTTAATGTATCATAATTTTTAAAAGTCTCAAATTCTTAACTAATGTCCCAGAAGCTGCTGTTTTGAAAATGAAAAAAAAAAAATTACTTTTTTCCCTAAAGAAAGAAGAAATCACATTGAAAATGAGCTTTGCAATAAAGGAGTTTCAGCCTTAAATTACAGAATTGCATAAACCAGCACAGCATAAAGCTCCTTCCACTTCTATCATCACAACAGTGAACAAAAAAGAGAAATGAAAACATCCTCACTTCCCACTTTTGTACTTCCCGACCCTCTGACACTCATTGCTCCTCAACTGGCTTCCTCTGCACCAAAGGGCATCTGCCACTGAACAAGCCCAAAATATTATTTGAAGCCATTTAACTTAATCATTATTAGGTTTTAGTTCAGACCTCCCTTGACACCACTGGCCAACAAGAAGGCCTCCAGCTATCCTGCAGATTTTTAAGCATCAACAAGACTTACAAGGGCACATTTCCACCTGCAGCAAGATTTAAAACTGGCTTTGTAATAATTAAGAGAGAAAAAAAAGGGGAGGGGATAAAAACCTTGGGAGCTTTTTTCACAATTACTAATTTAACAGACAAACTATGTTTTATTGATAGTTCCAATAGTAAATTTGCTTTCCGTACATACTGCTGCTGATGCCTGAACTGAGATGTGCAAGAAGAGAATTTTGTGCCTAAGGCTTTTTTAGGATAATACACAACAAGTCAAGCAAGAGCTCTTTTTTAGGATAATACACAGCAATCCAAGCAAGAGCTCTTCAGCAGAGCCCCCTCTGCAAGGGCTGCCCCTTGCCTTTCTGCCTCAGGAAAGGAGCTCAATGTTTCTGCACATGTGTTGGCATCAGCCTCCCCACCCAGGCAGGCATAAACTCACACAAGTGTCAGCCCTGCAGGTTTATTCAGAAAATAGATTTTAATTGAAGAGGATAATTGGCCTGACAGGACCATGACTTAAAATTTGCCTGTCTGCATGTTATTGGAAATAGAGGTATAGACTACATAGAGCCTATAACACAACTCATTCATCTGGAGCAAGGTGAATTGGCAGGGATATAAACTTACTTCAGTATATTTTGGTGAAAAAAAAATGTTATCCTCAAGTTTTGCAGGTGAATGAGCAGACCTGCAGTGCCTCGAGGTCAGTGTGACAATTCCAGCTGCAAGTCTGCCCAGGAGCTCCCAAGACCTCTGACTCCTGCAATCCCCGTGCTGGAATATCACACCTTGGTCAAATGGATGCTGCCAGAACTGGCAGCAGCCCTCCCTTCTCACACACAGCTGCAGCCAATGCTCAGTGCCAGCTCAGCTGAGCTTGGAGCAGTTACTGCAGCTGCAAATAACCAGGGTGCTGTTAATCTGCAAACAGGGCTCGCTGCAGCCTTTCCTTGCATTCAAATCACTTTCACTTAAGGAAAAAAAAAATCTGTTTGTTTTAGCTAGGCTAACTAATCAGTGATGTGTTTGGCTAGAAACCTGTTATGTTTTGCTACTTTATCATGTTGCTATTTCCATGTTCAAAAGCTAGTTAAATTATTTACGCTACACTTCATATATTGTGTACAACACTTGCCTTGACACGAACAGCAGCAACTGCAAAGCCAGTTCCTTGAGCCAGTGCTCCAGAATAAAAGTGCTGTCCTTTGCAGGGAATGACCCATTCAGAGCCCCAACTCTGAGCCTTCCTCCCTCCCCCAGCAAAAAAAAAATATATAAAATAAAATACATAAATAAAAAAAAACCAAGAGCCACATAGACATGAATTGGCTTCAAAGTCTCAAACAGCAATGTTAATTTAATTCTAGAGAATATTACAAAACACAGAGTATAAAAGGAATAAGCTGAGCATTAGCTCAGTGTAAGAGCCTACCTACATCTAAAATTCACTGTGAATGATAAATTGCTTTCAGCCAATAACACCCAACATTATTTTAAAATGTATATTATAGAACATGTACTTCAAGAGGCTCTGTGAATATTTTATTATACCATCCCAATCATTTAGACTGTGTGATATACATCTCATTGTAGTTGCACTCCCTTTTAAGGTACAGTTTGATTTCCTCCCTGTCTTTTTATTTATTTAAATCACAACTGAATTGAATTACCATTCCTTTGCTCATCAGCAACCAAATTGGGCAGAGTTAAGAAACGCTGAAAACTTAGGAAGTACTTCTGTGGCTGGAAAAACAAACCTCCTCAGGTGTCTCAGAAGCCTGAAATCACACTCTAGTGACAGAGGGAGCACGCCCTGCTGTTTTGAAGTATCACCCAGCAGCATTTAAGGAAAACACAATTTTTTTAAATGTGAGTGTTGCAGCAGGATGGGGTTCCTACAGCTCTGCTGCTGCAAAAGCTAACACCCATTTTCCTGAGATCCGCTGTGGGCACTCTGGCACAGAGCAAGCCTTTTCTGATGCTTTCACCTGGCAGAAAATCAGCAGGCACCGCTGCAAACTGGAGTGTGGGTTTTCAGTGCCCCCCAACTTTCCACTGCACCCCAGCTGGCTCTGGCACCCCCCACTAAAGCAGGGCTGCAGTGACACGGGCCAGAAACACCACACACACCCAAGGCCATCCCAAGCAATGGCCATCTCCAGCAGATCCCATGGTGCCTTCCTGGGATGCCAGCAGAAAATACCACACACTGCAGCAAAGCTGGTGCCTAAGGAGCTCACAGCTCCATTTCCCCTCTCTCTATTTTGGTACATGGACAACAATAACTTGTACATAAAGCAGAACAGGGGTCACAGGCTGGGGAAGGAGATTATAAACAAAGTATTTTGGTATAATATTACTACACTTTCCATATTGATCAGTAAGCTCACAAACTGCTAAATGCCTTACTGTTTATTATTATTAAAATTCATTTAAGAGGCATTTTACTGAATCAGGTCAGGGCTGAGTGATCCTCCCAGTTCAAACCTTGATATTGCATAGGTCTTGTGAATTGAGTCATAGATATCATGAAACATTACAAGTCAAATCAATATTTTATAGCTTTTGCACAGACCATGAGTCTGAAACTCTATCAGCATGGTGTTCTGAACAGAAGGATTTGCAGGAGCTAAAATAATTTACACTAATAAGGCACTGACCCATGCAGTCCTTAATGATCATTAAGCTTTGGCAATACGTCTTACCACTATTGAGCTGCTTGGGAGTTGTGGGGTTTTTTTTCAGCAGAAAACTCCTACATCAGATTAGGACATAAGCAATAACCCAACCATGAGGCTCAGTTTTGTTTCATGTAAATTCATTCCTATTATATAAACTGCTAAATTAAGAAATGAGGTATTTAAAACAAAGAGGTTAAAACACAGCCACAAAGACACAAACAAACATCATAGAAATCCTTAATTCCATTTCTTCCCTTGTTGGCTTATTGAAGTGCCATATGTTTCTGCAAGTGCTATGAAAATATCATAAGATCATAATTATATGGTTCATTGAATTATAGAGTAAAGAAGCCACTTATTTACATTTAAATATGAGCAGTAGTAATTGAAATGTCACATGCTTCTCTGTTCTTGACTCCAGAAAAATATTTATCTACCAACAGCTTGGTGTGCTTTCAACAATGGCCTGGATTCATGAAAGGGATTGTTACTCACATCACTCTCCGCTTTTATTTATTTCTCCCTTATGATTTACAGACTCAAATGGGGGCTCCTGAAGTCCACAGGCACTGATGTAGCCATGAGGACATTGTGATATAAACAGGTACTAAGGATTGTTACTAAGTTGGTGTTCAATAATTCTTTCACCTGTCAATATGTGAATCCCTGCAACAGCTTTAGGAATTCAATTTTAAATTGACCTCATTGAACTGATGCAAAAAAACAACTGCAGATGTATTTAAACTGATTAGCTCTGGTTAAAGTCCAACAGCGAGCACACCCAAGTCAAGCTGAAGTTGAGTACTCACAGAAAGGGTTACAAGATTAAAATTAAAATTGCAATACTTGAACCCAGTGAGGTCACTGCAGCCCTGGATACATTCTACTGTGCCAAACTCACCTATGAGACCTAAAGCTTGATCCTTCTTACACCACCACCAGTGCCAGCAGAAACAGGTTCAATTCTTCTAAGCAAGCTGAAAAGAAGAGCAAAGGCCCAAACCAGAGCAAAACAATTCACTGTGAAGATCACATCACTCAGAGCCACACAGCAGAGAGCAGCCAGCCCTGCGAAGCCAACACTGCCAAGTAGTTTTATTTTTGTTACATAGTAATAATTCTCATCATTCAAGGACTGAAGTTTAGGTCATTCTTTTGCTCATCTTTCCCCAAGAGAGCTCCTTCACTGCACTGCCTGAGAAGTGCAGAGATTTTACCAGCTCTGTTTAATAGCCACACAATCTAGCCCCAAGTTAATGGTAAAGTTTTCCCTTAAAAGAAGCAGTTTTAGGCTAATGCTAAACCAATGAATCCAAGTCACCTGCTCTGGTCATCTCTTCCTGTCTCAAAACACTCTTTGTTTTCTAGTTTAATAATTAAATGTACCAAGAAACAAGACTCTGAAAACAAACTAGGCTGACTGGAGTTTAGTGAGGGCAGGTAACATTTGCAGGGAAGCACTCAGGAGATGAGGAAAAAAGGAAGATCTGGGGGCAATCACAACTTGTATCAAACACTAACAGAACTCTTCAACATCATCAAAAACCAGCAGAGCTGGGGCTCCAGGAACACTGTAACCCTGGGCACTAGTGTAACCCTGGGCATTACTGACCAAGTCTGGCTTATGGATACTGGGCTTTAAGTTTTCTGTATTTCCTTGATGTCAAAGATCTGCCAGGAGTCTCTCACTGTTACCCCTCATTCCTTAAGCTCCCATAAAACAGCTCCACTTCATCACTTTGCCAGGCAAGGTAGGCTCAAAGGACAAATATGGGGCAAGTTAATGGCAAAAGGGAGTACAAGTGCAGACTACACTGATGCTATCCTTAAGGAAAAAAAAATTTTAAAAATCCTTGAGCAGAGCAAGAACATTCTTCCCACACCAGTTTGAACCATTCCCTGTGGAGTTCACTCACGATGTCTACAAACAACATGGGTTTTTTAGTGTCCTACACTGTTTCCACACGTGTGCCTATTAATTCTAGAGACTGATTATGTACAGTTTTTATGTGGCATTTAGCCATTCATAAAGAAATTAATCTGACACTAAACATAATACTATTAATATTGTTTTCTTTCTCTTATGGTTTTTTTTTTTCAAAGGTTTAAATTCACTTGCTACTGTCCAGGGCTTATTTAGCACACGTGACCAACTCAAAGGCACGGAGATGACAAAAGGCAGCCACTGCAGTCACGGTGCTACCCAGCCCCAAACTGGAACATCGGAGAGCAACACACACAGCCCTGCACACCATTGTCAGCAAACAGGAGCCACCTGGCCACAGAGGTGGGGGCAGATGGAATGAGGCTGTTTCCCAGATGTGCCCACAGCTGCAGTACCCAGGGCCCTTTGAGGCCACTGTGCAGCCCTGCCTGCTCCATCCCTGCCCAGCACAGCACACAAGGAGCAATCAGCCATCTCCACAGCCAAACTCCAGAACAGGCTGCCACCAGAATGAGAAGAATGGATAAATATTTAGGCTCAACAGAAAAGTACAGGTAAAACAATCTATGGGGCAACAGTTTTACTTTTTACAATAAAAGACACAGAAAGCAATGAGGACAAGCAAGGCAGGCAAGGACCTCATAATAAGGCAATTCCAACACTGCTGACTGCCCACTGCACATTTGCTCAGGCTTTTGCTAGCTGTGCATAATCAAAGAGGCACTGAGAGCTGATGCCTGAGGAACAAACCAAGCAGAGGAACAAGTCTTTGTCCATCTTTTAGGGCTCAGCCTTTGGGAGCCTGTGATGTGCAATTGAAACTTTGGAGAAGCAGCACCTCCCACAGCCCCCAGCCAGACCCACCACTCACTGCAGCAGTGCTTGGTACAACTAATTCACCTTTCTCTCCCAGCAGCAGCCAGAGAAAGAAAGGTATACAAATATCTCCTCCACCACTACCAGCAGTACAGATCTCTGGTGCTAAACCCAGCCACTCAAAGACCAGCACAAATTTTACAAAGATGAGAAGACAAAACAAAATACAAAGTAGCCATGGGAGCTGTGGCACTGCCTGGGCAGACATTCAAACATCCCACAACACCATATTAAACCCTTCCTTGAAAATAATAAACACTGCAGATCCCTATTCCATCTTTGTTACATTTTAGTATTCTTTGCTTCATTGCCCATTTACAAATCATGAAGAATTCATAGATGAATAATGGACTGAGAATAATATCTATGTATGTATATATATATAAACATAAAACCCAGCACAAGCCAAGAACAGGATAAGCCTCTTCCTAGGCACAGTAAATTAAAGACTAAAGCAATAAAATTAAAATTTAAAAATCAAACTATTGTTGCTAAGTGTCTAAAATCCTTTCCAGTAGCTCTGATGGGCAGTCATTATTCTGTTCCACAATAAAGCATGTCACTTCATTATCCATAGAGCCTCCCCACAATATATAAATGAATTATTTTCTGGAGGTTTCCCCATTGTCTCCAGAGAATTTACAACACATTAAATTTAGCTCCTGTGTCTCCTTCAGGATGATATGCTACTCCAGCTCCAGGCTGCTGTGTCACTGGCCCTCTTCCTTCAGTCCTTTCCTTTTCTTCCATTTACAGGACATTTGAAGTGACAATCTCTACCTGAAAGATGGGTACAACCATGGAACCCAAATTCCATTTTCAAAAGTAAAGTAGGCCTCTGGCATGCAAGCTGAAAGGACTTCCAGCAAACCTCATGCCCTTAAATCACTCATGGAATGCACTCATGCCCACAACTGGCTTCCTGAAAAAATGTTATCCATGGCACCTTCTCACTGCAAAAGTCTATGAGTGAAAACATACCCTTTTATGAGTTAAACTGTTTGGAATAACTTTTAAACAATTACTCAAATCCTCTGAAATTTCTTTCAAGGGATTGAAGGTTTTTCCTGTATCAAATTATCTTGATTTCTCATGGATTATGCATTTTTCAAAAACTCACTCATTACAGATTAAAGAGAGAAAGGGAAGTTAGAAAGGACACAATAGAAAAAAAGATCAGTAAAGAAAAATATTTTAAATATTAATAACCAAGGGGGAAATGGAAACACATTAAAGGCAAATGTGAGAGCTTTTAAATATGTTATTAAAATTGATTTATAAATGAGACTCTTCTTTAACCACGTGCTTTAGCCTTCACTACTTATTTCCTTCTGCTCTCTCTCCAAGCATTGGTGCCACCACTCAAAACTTACGGCATTGAGGAAAGATATCCAGAAAATAGTTAGGCTGGCAACAACTATGGGCTGCTCAAACTGGAAGACATCATTCTATTAAGGATCTCAGAATGAGATGAGAAACTGGGTACTTGCAGAGCATCTGTTCCAGGTGAGCCTGGGATGCAGCAGGGGCTGCCCTGCTCACCCTGCTGTGGCCCAGAGCCACCCCACGGGCAGCAGGCAGGCAGGCAGGAGCAAGCAGGCACTGGTCAGTGCACAAATGCAGACAGAAATTATTCACAAGGACAGAAAAAGCCATTTTCCCTTTCTGATGCCCTCCCCAAGCACAGAAGTGACATCCCTCGCCCGCGGCTGCGCGCCGGCCCCGACAGCTCCGAGGGCTGATCCACAGGGCACAGGGCAAACCAAATCCCCATCCCCACGGAAAAGTGCTGCAGGTTGGTGCTGAGGGACTGGAGAAGCCTGCTCTGTGCAGCCCGGGTGTGAACCCACATGCAGCATACAGCTGCAAGCCCCTCCTGCCTGCTGCACCAGACCCCAAGGATAAATTACCCCAGGAGCCTGCATTTTCGGGATGGATCTTCTGGAGTTTTTCAGCTTTGAAAAGAGTTCCAGTAATGCCCCATAGGGCGGGACAGCTGACTGCACATCACTGCTGCTGGCATGTCAGAGTCCAAGCCACTGCAGCTTCCAGAGCTGCACAGGGTGCATCACACCACCAGCAAGGAGCAGCAGCTGAAGCCACGGGACTCCTGGGTCACGTCTTTATTAAAGGACAAAGCAGCAGAATGTGCATTGCTGAAACAGCCTGATTAACATAACCAAATTTGTGAAAATTATCCTTGAGAAGAACAAATTTTGTGCATGAATTTGTGTAAATGGACAGTATAAAAGGGCATATAACAGCATATGTTTAACAAATAGATACTATTTATTTAATTTAAATGAAATATGAAAAGTGTTTTATTTTAACTCTGCTATCTATCATAAACCACCAAAATATTACAGGTGAAGACTCCAAACAGAAATATAAAATATCACTGAGAACTACAGATCTTGTACGTTGGATTTTGTGGTGAGAATGGTCCACAAAACTCATTCTGCATGTCCTCATAAGATACTTTTTTATAGCAGGTTATGAATCATCACATGATATCTTTAAATGGATGATCAATACTATATTTTCCCATAAAACGTTTGGTTTGAAATCCGATTTTAAGTGCATTAGAGTTTTTGTGCACTGAATTAGTAAGTGTCATAATAAATTGTCATCAAATATGAAAGAAATATAGCTTAGATTAATTGCCATATTTATTTATGAGTCTGTAAAATACATTGTGAAGGTCCTGGCACATTTTTGGGATACCAGTTTGAACTTTCAAGCAAGTTAAAAGCATTAAACGAGACTGGAAGTAGATTTATTACTGGAATGTTTTTAATTGCCGTTTCAACCAGACACAGGTATTAGAATGGCTGTGCCCTTAATGGCCATCTCATGTGTTTTTTCTTTAAAAATTATATACTTTCCATATTTTTATTGATTTCATAAGATTTATTGTAGGTTAGTGCTGCTTGTGTGTGAAATTGCAAGTGGTCCCAGCTTCCCCAGAGTAGAGGGCTGCAGATGGCCCAGCGCTGGAGCCACTCCTCCCCAGTGCCCACAGCCCCAGCACAGCCCGAAATACTGCTGAAACTCCAGAGAAAAACCTGCTTTACCTGAAGAGACTGGCAGAAGAGTCCTCAGTGATCTACCTAGAGGGTCCTGCTCTGCACTCATTTCTACAACTGCAAAATGGAGTTAATTCAGACAGGATTTGGAGGGGGAGTCCTGCTGAGCCCTTTCTTTACTCAGATGTTAACTAATGAAGAAGCTCAAGGCCAACAGATTTGATGGGGTGGGACTGTCTTGGGTTAAGTATTTTATGGGTTTGGAACAAGTTATAAGCTCTCTATGTTTCTAATGTACAACAAACACAACTGGGGTTTTGTAAATTACAAATGAAAGTAAATAAGGAAGCAGTTCTGATATTCACATTTAATAGTGCACAGAAGTTGGTGAAGAATACCAACTTCTTGGGAGAGAAGGCACAGTTGCATACTAATTTTAAAATAAACCCTGGAAATGACAGCAAGGCAGAGTAGGTAATGGAATAAAACTGCCATTCACTGCCACAGAACAAAAATGACAAACTATACCTACGGTGATGTTAAATTAAACCCCTTCAGTTTAGCAGCCACATGACTCCTTCACACCAACTGCCCACGAGCTGATGCAAAGGCCATGAAAGCACAGACACAGCTGGGTGGTTAATGATGAGCCCTGCTCAGGATGTGTCAGACCAGCAATCGCTTCATCACCAAAAAAAAAAAAAAANATTGATTTTACTGGAAACTTAATCCACAGAGGGGTCAGACTGAATGAGAGCTGCCCTAAGTCTCCTGGCATAAATTAACCCAAATCTCAGCAAAGCATAAACAAGTTCTCAGAGATTAAGTTCTCACAGGTTTTCTGTAGAAGTATGTTCACCAGATGAATCCACACTTTCTATAATAACCTACAGATCACCTGAGGAAAGCCAGTACAGAAGTGCTTGACTACCCTGATGCAGAGCACTCTCACAAAAGAGGTGTTTTCTCATCAGCAAAGTATGTTTTCACAAGTTAGGGTGATCAGAAGTTAGTGATGGCCCCAGATCCGAGGAAAATACCACCCCAGAGCCTGGGAAAGATTAGTGTCCAGCTCCCACTCACTTGGCTGCCACTGGGCACAGAATGGCCCAGAATAAAGCCCTGGGTCCTACCATCCTCCAACTCCAGTAACACTCAAGCCCAGCTGTCAATTTTACAGACATATCCCAAAACTTAATCACAGCAAATATGGTAATCAAACCCATGGATCACTATGGAAGTGATGCTGGGAGATAAGTAGAGCTGCCAGTCCTTGGAGAAGAGGCAGGGGGAGGCCACTGCAGAGGACTGACAGGGAGAAGCAGCTCACTGTCACACAAAGGAGCCCACACAGAAGTGGTGCTTAGGGATCCCTGTGAATATTATCACCTTTGTCTGTCTCTTACTTTATTTCCAAATTATATCTTAAATTGCTCTCATTTAGCTATCCATCTCAGTGAGAGGGTTTAGAGAAGCAAAGGCCCAGCCACGTATTTCTTTCACTTTGCACGTACCAAAACCAGAGCAAAAGTGCGTAGCTTCTTAGATTAATGAGCCTACATACATAACTGACTGAAAATTCACTGACAACTTTTTGGACGTCCCCTTTCAGAAGACAAGTATCCAAAAGCAAACTTATTTCCCATGTATTTCAAATGTGACAGAAACAAAATACTACTTTCAGGTTTAGCCTTCAGCCAACAAAGTACCACCCATTACTTTGGCAATACCTCACCCCCTAAATCAGCTCTTGTCCCACACTTCACTGTGCCAGTTCTCCCCTCTCTCTTGAAGACAGCTCTTTCTATTTTCTGCTTGTATGTTAAGCAACTAAAATGTTTTATCTTCAACAAGATATTAATCTTTATGTTGTCCTAATATGTTTATGCCTCTCATGCAGAAATCAGTCTTGAAAATAGCCCCTGAGATAAGGACAGTACCAGCAAGCTTCCCAATAAACCATCATATACACTATTTTAGTTTGTCAAAACAATTAGTGTTCATTTTGGCTTTATTCAGTTAAATCTGCAGTGACTGATCAGTATAAATTATGTATTAGGCTGCCCAGCTGTACTTGTTTATTCATGCATGGACTTGAAGAATTTTCATTTTCTCAGTACAAAAAAGCATCAGCCAAAAAATCCCCCTGTATTCTAAAATATAAAGACACTTTCTTCTCAGCCACATTTCTGCTACATGTTTTTGAAGCTGCTTTCTTCTTCCTCTGCTTATTTCAATTAAACTATTATTTCATTTGCAGTTATCAGCAGCTGCATTTGCATTGGTAGGAAGCACATACTGTTACTTTCACCCCTTGCAATTACCTCCCGAGCAAAGCAATATCAGAGCTAAACCAAATGATGCTGATTTTAAAAGCATCAAAAATCTCATTGTTGGCTGCATTGGAACTCCTGCCTCGCTTCAGGAAGAACTGCTTGCAAAAATGTTTACAGTTAAGCCTCATAGTCCTCTCTTTCAAGAACAAAAGTTTGTGAATCAAGAGAGATCATTTTCCAGTTTTGCTCCTGTTTGTAGTCACACACTCCTCGCTAGGATGATTGGGTGAAGGGAATGCACGTTGTGGGGGTAGGTGGGATGATATGCTTGTATGCAGGGAGACAGATGACACAGATTTAAAGAAAGACCTGCAGTGACCACGTACAGCATCAGTTGCACCTCTCTGAGACACTGTGTATGTGCAGAAGGGAAACTGGGCTGGTGAATTCCTGCACTGAGAAAAATGGCAAATTGCACACTCCAACCCAAAGCTACACTCCGCCAAGCTGGGTTCAGGAACTTGTTAACAGAAGGTTTATCCCAATATTTACAAATCACAGAGAGATGTTTTGGCAGCTTTGACATGCAGGGTATGGTTGCTCAGTGATGGACAGGAAGAGTGAATGGTGGCAGTGCTCAGAACACAGAGACAGAGCTTGTATCCTCCTAAAGGGCTGGAGAGCACAGCAGAACTTGTATTTGTTAATAGGAATGCCATTCACTCTCCCAGGTTGTAAGGGCAATTAAAGGGGTCATCTGAATGGCTCTTGAGCATGTCTAGAAAAAAGTATGCTGCTGAAACATCTCCATAGGGCAGAGTGCTGTTTGTGGAGAGATCTAGGTTGGGAAAGGCCATCTCCCAAAGCTTAGCTCAGCTACAAGGTACCTGACAGAGAACAGAACTGCTTTCATGTTGATTGTGCATGATAAAGATTGGAAAACGCAGTGCTTGTATTGATCTGCATGATCTCTGTTACGAAAATGCTTTTTTACACAGTGAATTCTGCCCCAGTTTTCGTGGCCGCTGTGCTCGTCACTTCGGCAAGGAGGACGAGCCCTGCATGCAACCTGCCAGCACAAACACTGAGAGCGACAGCTCCTCTGGGCTCTGAGCCGCGGGCAGGAGGAGCACACAGCTATTCTTGTTGTTTCTTCCATCAAATAACATACGAAGTGTTCTGGTAAAAAGACTAAATTTTGCTGAATTAAGTGCTTTAGAACAAGTGGTTTTATTACTTTATAATTAGCATAATTTTCCCCATAGGGATTCTTGCAATTAAATAATTAGCAGTAATGTTACCCAAAGGTGTTCTTTAATGAATTTTAAGTTATTGCCCCTGTTAACTACAATTGGCACGGCTCGGGTTTACAGCGCTCCGTTTGCCAGGCTGCGGGCGACACTGAGGGCTGTGACAGCCCGCCCTCAGCTCCGGGCCCCTCCGCTCATCCCGGCGGGGCGGATGCGGCTTGGGCAGCGGCCCCGACGGCGCGGGCAGCCTGCTCCGAGCCCGTGCGGACCGCGGAGCCGCCCCGCGAGCGCGCAGCTCCGCCAAGGGCGGCCCGGGCCGCGCACAGCCCCGGCTGCGGCTGGCNCTCCGGCGGGGCGGGCACGGGCACGGCCAAGGCTGCCAGGGCTGCCCGCCGGTTCCCCGGTGTGTTCGGGACAAGTGCCGCCGGGCCGCCCCTGGCCGCGTTTTTATTTGGTTTTCTTTTTCTTTATGAATTGCCACTGGCAGGACATCGCGCCCTGTCCGGCCCGGGAGCGCCGCGGCAGCTCCAGGTTCGTGGGGGTGGCAATCCCGGTTTACCTCCCGGTGATCTCGCCTCAAAGGCAAAATGGCAATATGTAAGTCGCTGGTTGAACAAGGGCATTTCCATTTGTTAATTGAGGCAATTACAGCGCGGCGGTAGCGGGCCGGCCGGGCCATCCATCACCGCCCCGCTGACCTGCCACCGCCTCAGCCCCCGCTCCCGCAGGGACCATCACGGGGCTGAGGGGGAACGAGGGGCTCAGCACTCCTTAGAGAACGGGCTTCGGGCTGCTCTGTGGGCCGTGTTCTGTCCCTGCCCGGGCAGGTCTGACCCCGCTCCCGCGGCTCCGGGCCGCCGCGACGGGCAGAGACGCCGGGGCGGAGAGCACGGCTCAGCGGCTTCGGTGCAGAACCGGGACCGACTTGTACAGCAGCGCCCGGCCCTGGGGATGGGCGCGGGGTCAGCGAGAAGGGCTGCGGGGGCTGCGTCGGCCGGGCCCACCTCGAGAGCTGCTTCGCTGGGTGCGCCCGGCACCGCCGCTGCCGCCGTGACCCTTGCCGGGCTCTCGTCTTCCCGCGGCGGGCCCGTGGCAGGGGCCACGCTGGGGCTGGCGGGTGCCGCGATGTCCCCGCTTGATATTTATTCCCCTAAGCCAAATTTTGATCGTGTTTAAAAATAAAGCGAAAAGAGACCAACCGCGAGGCACCCCCCGTCCCGCCTTTGACGTGCATCACGGCACAACGTTAAACCGAGATGAAACAAGCGCTGGGAGCGGGCGCGGGGCGCTGCCTGCTCCTGCCCGCCGCTGCCTGCTGCTGCCGGCAGGGCCGTGACGTCACCCCGCTCCTCGCCCACCGATGAACGCTAAAGACCTATAGAGCAGAAAATAATACAAGCAAGCTCCGTATCTTGCAAGCCCTACGTGATTTTCCCCCCCTCTTCGAAAAAGCCCCCTTGCACTTAAACTCTCTATACATGTGGGGTGGCTTTTTAAACTCCCTCTATACAAACATATTTATTAAGAGCGATGGGAAGTGGGGGGTAGCCTATTTTTTTAATCCAGGCCCCAACCCCCCCCCCCCCCCCCACCCCCCCCGCCTCAGATGTCTGGCTGCTTTTCTTAAGTGCAATCATCTATAATTGAGAAAAAAAAAAAAAAGCCATACGTGGAAATGTGTGTGTGAGAAGGTGCATCTTGAAGCAGGGTTTAGTTACAATCGATCTTGGGGGGAAAATATTGCCTATGGTCCAAAAATAAGGAGCAACTATGTCCTTCTCTCAGTTCGGATACCCCTACAGCACCACTTCACAGGTAAGGCGAGTGAGCAGCACTCACTTTTGTTTAGATTCTGCTGCTGCTGTCCAGATGTCTTGTCCCCCCTCCTTTTTTTTCTTCCCTTTCCCTTACTTAGAATATTTTTTTAAAAGGGCACATCTGGAGCCTTTTTTTAAAAAATGTGCGTGTGTGTTTATGTCTCGTTTGTGTTGTGTTAGGCTTAAACAAATAACTCGCAATGTGCACAGCAAAGGCGTGTAGGAAACCGGTAATTCCCCCTCCTCCCCACCCTTCACCGTTCAGTTTTAAGTGCAACAAACAAATAAAAACATAAATCCCAGCTACGACCGCTTACCGAGCCCGCGGAGCGGCCGCGCCGCACCGCTGCCGCCCGGGCACCGCGGAGGCTGCGCGGGCAGCGGGAACCGGCGCTCGGCGGGCTCGGGCTTTCACTCGCGTTTCTGCGGAACCGGGCTGTGCCGTTCCCTCCCTCCTTCCTCCACGGGTCGGTCTTTTTCCTGTGTTTTATTAGGATCTGTCGAGAGTTTTTTTTCCCCCATGCGATTTCCGAAGGACATCCCCCACTCACATCAAGGCACCCTGTATTAACTAAGTCGTAGCTATATCGTACTTCGAGTCACGATTTATTTGGGGAGAATTATTTATACACGGTAATCACTGCAAGATGTGCCTCCCTTGCTTGGGAAGTTAGCTGTCCCCTTGAAGTTATTGAAATCAAATGCCTTCGATAGCGTTGGCTGACATATTTACTGCTGTGTCTATTGTCAAATTAACTGTAATCGCAACTTTTTGCCTTTAAACCAATGCAGATGGACCGAGCGGGGACGGGAAGGATGGAGCCTCACTGATCTTATACCTTTTTCGAGAGCAATTATTTCCTTAAAGTTTTACCTGCTTGATTAATCGTGCCCCCTTCCCAAGAGCTCCTACTTCCCATCCGGTTTATTTCCCCGTTTCTATAATTAGTTGCTTCAGCCCGCGTTTCCTATCCCACTCCTCACCGCCGCTCCCCCCCCTCCGCACACACACGGGCGCGCACACGCTCCTAAATTCCCCGCGATGGCTCTGCCTCGACAGTCACTCGGCGCCGTCCCGCTGTCTCCTCTCCGCAGTTCTTCGTGCCCGCCAGCCCCAGCACGACCTGCTGCGAGGCCGCCCCCCGCTCCGGGCCGGATGCCTCCTCGGCGCCGGCCGCCGCCTCGCTGTGCTGCGCCCCGTACGAGAGCCGGCTGCTGGCGCCCGGCCGCGCCGAGCTCAATGCGGCGCTGGGCATGTACAGCGCCCCGTACGCCGCCGGACAGGGCTACGGCAACTACCTGCCCTACGGCGCCGAGCCCGCCGCGCTCTACACCGCGCTGGTGAGTGCCCGCCCGCCCGCAGCGCTCCGGAGGGGAGGGGGTGCAACAGGCGGGACGAACTTCGTGTTTCGCGGTCGGTATCGCGGCGGGGACTGCAGAGGGGCGCGGGGCCGGGAG
>VWZP01006979.1:841485-965991 GCA_013396995.1 Dicaeum eximium
CCCCGGGCCGGAGCGGCGGGGCCGCGCACACTCCACTGCGCCCGCTCAAAGCCAGCGCGACCGCGGGGCCGCCGCCGCCTCCGCCGCGCTCGCTAATGAAGTTTTGTCAAAGACAATTACGGGCCCGGCGGGGGCAGGAGGCCGCGATGAAAAGGCGGCTTTGTGCGGCCGAGACGGCGCGGCTCCCCGCGCACCCCCGGCCCTTCCTGCGCCCCCGCGGTGACCCCCGCGCCCGGCCCCGCTCCCCGCGGGGGCAGCGGCCCCGGAGCCCGGCCCCAGGTAAGCGCAGGGACGGGTCGGTGCCGGCACTGAGCCCCAGCTCATCAGCCCGATCCACCGAGGACCGAAGCAAGCCCCGAACAGTGCGGGCCGAGGAGCGGGCAGCGCCTGCTCCCTCCACACAGCCCTGGCTGAGGGTTTGTGCCCCCTCTCCCCTCGCCCCCCAACAGAGAGGCTGCTGCAGCGGATTCCTGCTTCAGCAACTGGGAGAATTCGCCAAAAAACTATCAAAGGAGCTGGGTAAATCTGTTTAAATATACACTGGAGAGACATGAAATTAAGATCTTGGAGTGTGGCTGCCTTCATCTGCATCTGAGCCAGACGAGGTGTGGAGAGGGACAATAACCATCTTTCAGCACCTTCCCCTAACTCCCAGCACTGGCTGCTCTCCTCCATCTCAGGTCCTTGGTCACCTCACCTCCCTGCCAGCCCCAGCCAACATGGGCAGCACAAAGCACACTGGCACTCTCCTGGGGATGACAGGGAACCATTTCTGAGTTGTGAGAAAGTCTGGACAGTACAAGTAACCAGCCAGATTATTGCTTCCCAAACTTTGAAGCACAGTCCTCCTTTCAGGAACATAAAGAGAATAAACCTTCCTTTTCTGTTGCACAAGCACATGAGGAGAAGAGCCCTGGCACTGAAATGGTCTAGACCCCTGACCCCCAGCTGGCTGGTGTTTGCCTGTTGTCCTGTTCCCCTACAGGTTTCCCATCCCACAATAAAGGGACGAATTTTACTGCCTTTGCAGCAACAAAACCCTTGAAGATCCTTTTTCAAAGGTGGCTACCACAGAAGTTTTAGCTTGATGTGGCTATTGAGGTTATGGAGCAGTGGGATGGAGCAATTAGTTTAAAATGATCTCAAAAACTGCACAAGCAGCTCCCCAGGACAGGTGTCATTTCAGGATCAAAGCATCTGTTAGAGGAAAATTATTTTTGCCATTGTATTGCTTTTTTTTTTTTTTTTTTTTTTTTTTTTTTTTTTTTTTTTTTTTTTTTTTTTTTACCTACTGTTCATCTGAAAATAAATTACAGGCCAGAACAGGTGGATAACATTCTGGAATGATTTAATGATTTATTTAATCTGGATTCTCTTTCAATCTACTTAGCAGGATGAATACTTTTTTTTTTTTTTAGCCTGAATCCAAAAGCCTGTCTTTTCATCTAAAGAGCAAATACCCTAAAACACTGCTCTGCTGCTGTCAAGGTGTACTCCTCACCACTGTTACTAAACCAGTGGCAGTGTCCACTGTAATAAAGAGCCTGAGGGGAAACCTCAAGAAAACTGAGCAGATTTAATTTTTTGTTGTTGTTCCTTGCTATCTTCCTAGTGCTTTAGATATTATTTCCCATTTCCCTTCCTGGGCAGTGTTTGGGTAATAAACAAACTGATTGTAGTGTTCAATCACAGCCCTTAAATCTTAAAATGTGTGGGTTTAAGCACTAAGATGCCAGCTCTCTGACTTGCCCTCTTGTTAGGACAGCTTTGTGTAGCACTGGTTGGGAGTGGAGCTGGAACAGACTCACAGGAATCCTCTACTGCAAACACCTGTGGGTCCACTGGTACCAAACGAGGCCAGGAGCAATTCCTTCAGGCACATCCCCACAAGGCTTGTGTCCTCTTCCTCGGCAAGCAGATCCTAGGTGAAACCTGCCTTCTTGAGAAGCCATGATTTGGCTAAGAAGGGATTAGCAAAACCATCGCCCTCTTACTCAGACATGAATTTCTGATGTTTGGTTTGAGCTGGAAGAAGATGTTTTATGGAGCAGATGCTTTCAGGACCTATAAAATGCTGATTAACTCCCTGGATGGCTCAGTTTGGTACTCTAGTTCCACTGCATGGTAATGAGGATGTGTAGAGGGGACAGGAGCTGGCAAAATGCTTTTAGATATGGGGAAAATTACAGGATATTGAAGGGGTGGTAGGTACCACCACTGCCAGGATGTTTCCACCTCATGTGCCTGTCCACTTTAGTTTAATGGATTACATTAAGGTCTTAAACTTGCTTTAGCTCATCAGACTCAGTATGTGCACCAGTAAAACCATTCCTTTTTTGTTGCTTTGTTCCAGATTCTTTTTTTGTTTTTTTCTTTTTTCTTTTAAATTTCAGCACAGGTCAAAGTCTGAGTTCACTATTTGTCAAATCCTGAGTTTGTGCTGTGGCACTAGCTCACTCATAGTGAGGTATGTTTGGAAGAATTTCTGTTACCAGACATGACAGCCAGGTTGGTGAACCTGCCAGCACACCCCCAGACTGCCGGAGGTGGAAGAGAGGAGACTTGGGATGATTACCTGATTACCTGACTTGGGATAATTACCTGTCAGCCCTCCCAGTGAGGGTACTCTGAGCCACACAGGCCCTCCAGAAAGCCTGGCCCACATGAACTGGCCTCCAGGGTAAACATGGCATATACAAAAGCTAACTGCAGTTTTCAAACAAAAATATCGCCTCCACTTGATTAGGATGATTCATTCAAGTGGATCCACTTCTTAATTACAAATGCACAACATCATCAATGTTCAACATCTAAAAGATGGCCTCCCCAGCCATCTGCTTAGTGGAACATCTTAGCTTTATTGAACAGCTAAGAAATAAACTTAGTGATGGGAGCCACAATCAATCCCACTGCTGGTCACTAACAGAAAAATCAAGCATTCATGTTGCCATGCTCAGGTTTTCTCTACACAAACCACACAAGGCACAGGGAAAGTCATGGATTGGGTGCACAAGGAAATGAACAACAAGGAGCTCTGAGTCAGCAGCCTGCCAGGGATTCATGCTACACAGTTAAATCTTGTTTATCTGAGCACGTGCTTTGCAGCTCCACCACCACCATCTGCAGTTTACTCTGGGGAGCTCTGGCAGCCTGGTCACCAGGCCCAGCTGGTACAAGAACAAGTGCTGCCTGTACTGCAGGTGGGCACCTCACTGCTGGCAGCACTCACACCTGCCTGCCAGTGCTCTCCTGCAGTGCTCAGAGTAGCCAGCCTTTCCTGAAGCTCAGTACTGCATGTGGAGCACGAGTGTCCCTGCAGAGCAGCTCCCCAGAGTGAGAAGTGGGTCATTTCTTAGACCCACAGGACCACAGGAGAAACAAAGCTCTTCTCAGAAGTGTTACTGGCATGAGAGCTGAGATGGTATTAAGAGTGGACGATTTGTGCAGCATTTTATCAGTAATAAACCAGTTTCTAGCCCAAGATCCAAACCCAGCAGTGATAAGGCAGGACTGATAAGGCTGATTTGCTTTGAATAGCAAGTACCCAAGAGGAACAAAAGCAGAAGCAACTGCTCCTGTGAGACATGAGGTACCAGTCCTGGGCGGGTACCAAGCCTGACCATTACCAACACCCAAGGCACCACTGTTCCAGGGCACTGTTTCATTTTTATGAGCTCTTTCCTTTGCATGTACAGAGAGATAACTCTAAAATGGCCCACGGCCATCTGGGGAGTGAGGACATGAATGGAGGAGTCTCTGTGAAACCCCAAAACCTGGACAGCCCACAGTGGTAAAAATTGAAGTGTCAAAACTCTCTCCAGGCAGCAGCAGTTCTGCTGTCTGGTTATCCCCTGGGCATTTATTTGACTGCTCCCTCACAAAGAAGGCCAAAACCACTGCACAGTAGCCTTGCTGTCTGAGGGGAAGGTGGCTCCATCTACTCATATTCTTAGCTCTCTTACCCTGCCATTACTACCTTGACTTCAGGAAGTTCAGTAAAAGCAAGTGTTTCTGTGATGTTACCATGTAAAAGCAGAAAAGGGATACAGTGACCACGCTGTGTCAGGCACACCAGCAGGTCCCTGTTATGCAGGGTTTTTGCCACCCCAACACACCATAACATCCATGGCTACACGTGCAGGGGCACCCTGCAGCACACACACCCACAGCAGCATGTAAAACTGAGTTCTTCAAGCACACATCGAGTTACTTGAACAGATAAATGTATGGTAAATACTTCTGTGAACCTTCAACATTCAGAGGAATCTGATAATGGAGATAATGCAACCATAGCTGCCTTAGCTGAGGGGAATGGAGCTTCTACAGGCAGGAATTCTGATTTCCAACTTCTCCCCAGCTGTCAGAGCACAGCTGATACACCTTCTGCTTCTATTTCATCATACCCTTAGTGAGTGCATCTCACTATATTCAGGGGCACATCTGCCTATCAAGAATTACAATTTACCTGTAGAAAAATCAATTGCCAGTAAAAGTCTTCAAGTATCATCCAGAATTCGGAAATGTAACACACATTACTCTTCTTCCTGAACTTTCCCATAAAATATCAGCTTACTCAGTATTCTGTGGCAGGAAATTAATAAAACTTGTCCTAGTTGCTCTCAATTACAGCAATAATATAACCTCATTTGCTCTCCATACACATTTAAAAATCAGGCTACAAATACAATCCAAGGTATTTCATAAATGGAGCAGATGTAATTACAGTGTGGGAGTGTAGTCTCAGGGATAATTGTACAATTCCAAAAGTTAATACCAAAGAGTCACTCTAAGTCACTTTTCACCCCAAATCCTAAGGCTCATTGTGGGCTGCACCACCTCTAGCTCCACTCAGTGTGCCATTGAGATCAGTTTAACTTGCAAAGGCTCAAAAGTGACATTTTAAGGGCTGAGGAGAACCAGGAGGCATGAATGACCTAGTGATCCCCACTTCCCTGCAGAAGTGCAGCCTCTCTTTGTACAAAGATGCCCAAGTCTGAATCCAAGGGCTCTCAGGAACATGATGCAGTGCTTGCCTCTCACTGCCCCTCAGGTCAAACCTCCTACCTCCTGTGAGAGTGATTACAAATCAGCACATTAACTATTAGTTAGGAAATTCAATTCACTGGAATGCTTCTCCTACTGTGGTTTTCTAAGCTTCCCTGATGCCATGCTTTTCCCTACTGAGAGAATTTTGGTGGGCTTTCCCTGAGTGCTGTAGGGATGTCACCACAGTTACACTGCACAGACCTGAATTTCAGGTCTGTATTTTTCTGATGGCAGCCCAAACAGCCTGGTCATGAGAGCAGCAGCCTGTGAAGGGCTCTTGAACATCATCTGTCGCATGGTTAGTTCCCTCAGCCTCTCTCCAGAGAACACCCTGTGCACGCTATTTGCTTCCAGAATGCACTGGGTTTTGCTCTTCAGAATAAAACTTTTGACCTGATTTCTTGTGGAAACAAAACTCCTATAATCACTGTGGGATAACACAAACATCTGCCTGCCATTGCATAATTTCTTAAATTAACCAGCATGTCCCAGCAATCCCTGGCATGAGGACTCCCTGCACTCTGACCTCCATCTCAAATAAATGGATAAAAAAGTTTCTCCCATTGACAACCAGAAGAGTTTCAGGACTGTCTTCCTCTCTAGAGAAACCCAGAGCACCTGTGCTCCCAAGTCAGGCCATATGCTCAAGTGCCTGAGGCCCGGAGGGATTAATTCCAGCCTTGAGGTTGTATTTGTCCTCTGTGGTCACCCAAGCTGGTTAGAAATAAATGTTTGTTTCTTTTTCCCCCTAGAAACAATTGCTGTGAGTGAACATGCAAATCAGTAGTGATGTGCACAATTGAAAACACAACCCAAAAGACATTTTTATAAAAACTTGTGGTGGGTTAATACCAGGATAATAGTATATTCCAAAGGACTAAAATGATTTTTCAACAAGAATTATTTGAGATGAAAAGTGGGGGAAAGACAGAGGAGAACAAGAAATGGAGTCCCCCAAAAGCAGAAGGTCCAATGAAGTCTCTGCTAGAGCTCACTCGTGTTCTTTCAGCCTTGCAGCCAGGTATGCCAACATGTCCATAAAGCTCTGCTAGTGATGGCAATTAGTCCAAAGCCTGTCTCACAATTTTACCCATATAATGCTGAGAGAAAACCTAGATATTTTCCTCCATAAGATGTCAAGAGAAGTTAGCCTGAGCTGCCAGCTCCCTCCGTGGCTCACAGCAGGTTAATTGCAGCCTGGCAGCTGAAGAAAGGAGCACTACAGAGAGGTCCTGCTTGGGCCATTGCAAACGATAGGGGTTGTTTGCTCTGAGGTATGGCTTCAAGAGAGCTGCTTGGGTTTAGAAATGATCTACCTGTTTATTATGTTGATAAATGACACATTTTTCCTACTTGATTTGTTGGGGACTGAGTGACCCGGCAGTAAAACTGACTTGATATTGCCACTTAACTCTTATTGATGTCTTTTCTGGTTCGCCTTTTATTTGCATAAATGAGAAACAGAAAGGCACCGTTATTCTTGAACAGAATCACACGGGATTCCCTGAGGAAGGCTGATGGATGTTGCAGACACGCATCTCCCCAGGTATCAGACCAGTAACAACTTTTGTCCTCGCACTCCCACAGCCCCTCTCAGTGACCCCTCGCCCCGTGCTCAGCCCAGGAAGAGCTGACAGGCCAGCAGTGTTTGCTCAGCCACAGGTTTGACACTTTAACACCTGAGGTGTGTGGGCAGGAACAACTGAGAGAACATTAAATTATAATTTTTGCAATTAACTGTTAAAAAAAAAATGGGACCTATAAATATATAACTGAAAACCTAAATATATATCTACGCTTATAAATGGGCATTTTTATAAATTAAAATGTGATGCTTTCTTATGATAGAAGAGGAAAGGAAATGTTTTTCTGAAAGGAAAACAGAAAGACTGCAGGCACTCAAATATCACAGGGTTGCAGCTTGGGGTTTTGTCTCGCTCTTGCAGAAATTAAAACAATATTCTACAGCTGCATTTCACTTTACTATATCTTAAAATAAAATAATAGCTAAAACCAAAACAAAACTAAGGACCAATTTTTGTTGCTTAATTCCACAAGGAAAAGCACCAGTGTATATATTAATATCACCTTCATGGAAGTGAGACTTACACCAGGAGGGGTCTTTGACAAGGTCAAAACAAAACCTTCCGTCTGTCTCAGAAACCCAGTCACCACCATAAAATTCTGGTAAATGACCCTTAATACTCCAGAATTTAAACCACTTCACATTCAGATCCTAGTACCCACTCACATCTCTGCAAAAAGTCTTATAGAATTAAATGGAGGTTAAAGACAAATTCATTCTCTTAATCGTTGAAATCAATATTTTCCTATTCTTTGCACTGCACAGCAGTGTTAAATATACACACTTCTGTTTAATTTTATCAGACAGCTCCAAAGTCTTAAAAGAAATTACAAGTGTCTTTATAATTTATAAGATTTTTTTCCCATAAGGCATTTCTTTTCCTTTTGTTTATGTTTTGGAAGGAAACATCAGTAGTACAAAGAAATGGTGCTGCACAGAGAAACCTACCCCAAAAGAGATACTGCAAAACAACAAAAGAAACAAACACAACCAGGAGGAGAAAATTCTGCAAGGGGGTCCCTGGTGGAAAGAAGTAAATGGGGTTTTACATAGAAAAACTCATATTTTTTAATAATGAGAAATCCCCTCTTTTAATGTTTCTTTCAATTTGAGTCCTCATCTAGGAATCCTCTTTTTGTTTGATGCCAGCACTTGAAGCAAGTTTATTGTTTCTCTTTGCCAGCTACTGGAGTAGGATTCAGGGACGCAGTCCTGCACTCCTTGTGTTCCAAAGGTCACCTGGTTTCAAAATCAGACCCAGGATTCTAAAACAAAATAAAACACCACCAAAGAAAATTAACCCCAAAGTTTTTGCATGTCTTCCAAGGAAATAAACTTTTTTCCTGACCTATTTTTCTGTGTATGTGCATCATGTACTTATGGAACAGATAAGTAATGAGCATTGTGACCTATAAAAATAGCAGAAGACAGGAAGAAAAAACCCCTGCATTTACTTTCAGATTTATAAAATATTAGTGTTTATGGATAAATCAGAATGAAAGGGACTGGGACAATATGGAAGCTTTGGCTGTTTCTAACTCCCATCTTTGAAAAGTTTGCAATGAGATTAAGAAGGTTCAGAAGATCTGAGCATCCTCCCCCAGCCAGTTCAGTGTACAAGCAGCCTCACAGATGGTGACAGGATAGCAAGATGACCAGATTATTTTAATGTTCTCCACCAATTTGCTTGATCCCTTTTGGAGACACCAAACCCCATCAGACACTGATTTACCAAGAAGAATGGAACCAGTGGACTCTTGCTCACCCCTTTTCTTTTTCTCCTTTTAAAAAAAGCCAAGTCCCCATAAACCACTAGCTGACTTGGAATATATTTCCCCCTCACCAGGCAGCTGACACCCAGCTGAACCCTCACTAACTGCATTTTCCTGGGCTCAGAGTATCCCAGAACCTGACAGTCAGACAGTCTTTCCTCCACGGTAGCAGACTGTCCCAGTGACTGAACTACAGGCAACCATCAGCTCTCAGTGTCTCTAAGGCTTAAAATCCCTCCTAATTAATCTTCAGCTGAGAAAGAGCAGCCACCCAACATCAGAGCACCATGACTAGGAAACCAGCAGAATCCCTGGCTCCTTTTTTTGGAATACATTTTGAAAGATTAAAGAGCACCACCCTTTCCAAAGAACCTGAGCAAAAAAGAGCAGGAGGCTATGGCTCCCTTCAGGCTGCACTGCAGCAGGGAGGCAGGATTCTGTCTAGTTTGGCTTGGTAACACCAAGAGATGTCATAAGCCTGCCCACCACGTGCACAGCTGCGTCCTGTAGCTGTCCTTTTGCTGTCTCCATTGCCTTTGTTGCTATGTGAGCTGGATTAAAGCCAGCACAGACGCACTGCACTCCCCTCAGTGCCACTCTGAGGCTCCTTGAAGGGCTTGGTGGGGTCACATAAACCCAAAGGAGACAGAGGGAGCACAGTGCAGCCCAGCCAGGTACCAGAGAAAATCTGGACAGGCTGGAGGTAAGGAAAATAGGAATAGAAGGACTAATAATATTGGAACAGGAGGGTAACTAAGCACTAGACCAGATGATCAAGAGATAGTAAAATCTCCATTTCCCAACACCTCCAAAACAAAACTGTGTGTCTTTCTAGAGGACATATTCCAGCAGTTGCATCCAGGTACCAGAGCATCATCTAGCCCACAGTGTGTACAGGGAGAAAAAGCAGAGAATCTGACTGTCCTTCCTTGCCTTGAAATGTCCACAAATCACACTCTCTAGGAAATCTACTCCCCTTCATTCCAGGGTGTAAGTTTTTTTGGATTGTTTTTGTTTCTTTGGTTTTGGTGTGGTTCACGTCTCAGTCAGGGACCTGCATGTATATTACAAAAAAGCAGCACTCCACACTCATTTGGGTTCAGTAAAGGCTACTCTAGGGGCAATTATTGCAGAGTATTTTCCACTGTAACCTGTGCATGCAGTTTGATGGATAGTTTTGCAAGTATTGTAGCACAAGCAAATAAATGTCAGGAATATCTGTGGAAAGAGTGGTGCTCAAGCACAAAATGAAAAACCTGAAGGAAAGCAAGTTCCAACTGCACAGTTTTGCCTATTTGCCCTGGAGTTATATTTAGCCATGCAAAGAAAAAAAAAAAAAGATTTAAACCAATTGTTTACTGCTCAGACGACAGCCTATTAAAATCACCCTTGTTACTACAGCAATAGTACATATTTACAGGGATTGTGGCTGATTTTGATCAGCCATACCAAGCCATGCCTCAACCCATTTCATACTGATTAGAGTCTGGTCATATTTTAAGTGTCTATGAAATTATGCAAATGGAATCTGTACCAGAAAATCAGATTGCCAGATAATTGACCATTAATCTTTGATAAAAGTTTAAAAAAATTAAAGCAATCAGAAATCAGCTTAGCGTACCGTCTCTTGGGCCTTATTTTGGTCTAGTAAGTCTGTACACTAAGCTGATTTCTGATTGCTTTAAGTTGTAAAAATTGCTTTTTAACCCACAGATATCAATGAGATTGCACCTGGTGTAAGTCGGGGCTGAATTTGATCCGCTGTGTGCCTTAATCACAGTATATTTTTGTTAAAACCCAGTATTTGTGTGGATCTGTAGATACTGATTTGTTCAAGTGCACGATAATCTCCCCCTAAGCCCGTCAGAATACAGCAGGTTAATAATGCTGTAAGTAGAATCCAATTTATTCATAAAACACCGGAACGCTTTAACCAAACTGTTCTTTTGTGGCCAGCCCCCTCCCGCCCGGCTGCTGCAGACAAAGGCTCCTGCCGCAGGACAACAATGGCGTGGTGGCTGTCACACTAGCGGCTGTCTGTCTGTCTGTCTGTCCGTCCAGTGGCACCCGGGTCCCCTCCATCCTCCGTGTGGCACAGCCAAGGCAGCTCCTTCCCAATCCCGCAGCCCCTGGCACCTGCTTTGGGAGCGAACTATCGTTCCACATCCCTAGCTGTTGTTTTGATAAGTGCCCCAACATTTTTGGTGGCAGCAGGAGTGCCTAATCCTGTGACAACATTCCAGCCCATTAACATTATCTCTTAATTAGCATATACAGCACTTGCTGGGTGTTTATCGGAATTCAATGAGCACATGCTGTAAAACTTCCCTTCCTCTGTGACCACCAAAGTAAATAAAAATCCCACATGCTTCAGTCAAAAGTTAGATTTGCTTTGTACAGACTTGGGGAAAGCAAAGTCTTTTCTATTTAAAGACTCCCTGTGCAAACTGTTCCCATGAACTTTGGGGAGCTCCACCTATTTGATCTTCCCTTTGTCAGCATCAGGAGTCCTTGCCAGGAGTCATAGTTGTGTCACATTCTGTGTCACCTCAGCACAAGGCAGAGATGATCTTACAGCCAAGGGCACTCCAGCCCAAGTATGAAAAAGGAAGAGAGAGTGGCAGAGGGACAGACAGCAGCTTCCTAATAAGGAAGGAATAAAACCATACTGGCCAAAATGAGCCACCCAAACCATTACAAAGGGATTCAAGCAGAAGGGGACACCCAGGTTATCTCTGATTAAATCAGAACGAGGGTGGTTTATTATGGAACTTTGATTTTTCATTAAGCTGGATTTTAGGATATTAACTAAATGTGCATGTACAATTCTGTGCTGCTCATCTGTATGCAGAGCCAGAGGGCTGTTCACAAGCTGGGGGCACATCCCACCCTTCTCCCTTTCCTTACAAGGACTGGAGGCAGCTGGAAACAGCCACACAACAGGGGGCCATGGCTCACTTCTTCAAGACATTGACTTTTCCTTACAAGTCCCATGATAACTCCTCTTTCTAGAGCTCCCCTCTGCACTCCTGCTCATGAGCAGGATTTCAAAGCTGGCAGGTTCCACAGCTGTCTGTGCCCCCATCCTCACAGGGCACGTTCCTGACATGCATAGGTTACCCTTGCACAGACATGCAGGCTGCTGTGGAGGGCCCTTCCCTGATCCCTGGGGAGGGAAAAACCAGCCAACTTGCAGCACAGGCTTCAGATTCAGCCAAAATTAAAAGCCTTTGATAAAATTACTGGTTAAGATAATTAATAAAGTGAACAGATGACTGGGAAGGAGGTCCATCACTCAAGGTACTCGGGGATTCCTCAGGAATGAACCACCCAGCATGCTTTAATTCAACTGAGAGATTGTGGGTACCACAGTCAAAACATAAACCCAAAACCTATGCCCTGCTTTACACAGGGGGCTAATCTAGATGCTCATAGCGTTTTCTCCCAGGATAATAAAGTTTGCTGATGTGATGAAATTTTTGTAAGAAATAGAAATCCAACGACTTTCAGCTCCTGGGGATGTTGCAGTAAGAAGATTGCAACAAACTGATAGGGATCCAAATGTTATACTGCTGTTACAAATCTTATACTGCTGCTAGAGCTGTACCAAAGAACTCCATCACACCTAATCAGCACTGGTAAACTGTGGTGGTGCATCCATATCCCTCTCCCAGCCTCTTTTTAAAAGAACTGTACCATTAGAGGCATTTTCTGGCAGCATTTACTCATGTGCACAATGAACACTATTAGGAAAACCTCTGTCAAATACTCCTGCAATCTCAACACCTTAGGGAGGCAACTGATTTCCAACAACTTCCTCCATTCCCATCAATATGACATTCATATCGCACTTCTGCTGGATTTTTCCTCTCACTTTCCTTCATGGAACTGCCTGCTCAACCTTATAGCACTTGGTCTATGCACATAATAGGAAGTGACTGTCTTGCTAATGATTTTTCCAGTGCTTAGGTGACTAAAAGATAATATAAACTAGTGCAAAATGAGATGATCCAGTGAGAAAGAAGGCAATTGAAAACTGAGGTTGCCTTCATCCCTTCATCCTCAGCAAGGATCTACTGGATAGCTTCTGCTGACCACTTGAAAGCTGAAGTTATGAGCATGCATGAGTGTCCACGCACAGAGCATAAAAATCCATCTCCCAGTGCTCAGACATGGCAAGAATAACTCTCTAGATGTGGATGGAAGTGTTACCACAGCCACAGAGCCAAGGCTGTTTCTCCTCAGGCATCTCTTGTCCCAGCCCAGGGCCTGGCCCCATCTGGCTTGACACAGCACCTTGCACGAGCTGCCCTCTATGAGCTGCCATTGTCCCCCAGGTGCTTTAACTGAGCAATTCACGATTCTGCTCTTCCAGGTGTTTTATCAAGGGAAAAAACCCTCATCTAAAACTACTCCCTACTGACAAAGCACTGCAGGATCACTGAGGTGCAGATTAAGACGTTGCAAAATGTGCTTGAAGATTGTCAGGGAAGCATTCCTGGATTAGCAATGTGCTTTGATCTGAATGCTTCAAACTTTGAAAATTTTCACAGGACAGCTACTTCTTGCCTGGTTGTTTGTAGGAATATGTTTGCTCATCCCTGACCTATGCCAGTGACCCAGAGGTGCTCTGGCCTGGAATGTCCCCCCACCTGCTAAAGCAAGGCCATGGAAGTAGCAGAGATATTGGAAGAAAGCCTTGCTGGAAGAGGGGGAAAACACCAGACTATAAAGTGAAATTTGACAGTCATAGGAGAATGTTCTCTGGATTTAGATAAATCTGCTTGGCAGTGAATATGTTAACAGTTGACCGTAACTGCTTGGAAAGAAACAAGCTGCTTGGATGCTGGCAGCAAAAATCCTGCTTTATCCAATTCCTACTGTGCCAAGCTCCTCCACCCTCTCTCAGAGCAGCACTTAGACAAATGCCAACATTTTAAAATTAAATGGCCCCATCATTATTAATTCATTTGGTATTCATTGTAATGACATTAATCATAGTAAACTGCAGCAGCTTTATTACACATGTAATGTGTACTTTCCTAGAATTTCCCTGTAAAATCTCTAACATTGCTAACAATGTAAAGACAATGAGACATTACAACCAAGCAAAACAATAATAAACACACAACTCGATAAATCATTATTCTGCCCACAAGTATGTTAAAAAAATAAACTCATTTCAAAACTAGAGGAAAAAACAACATGCAATAAGTGACATCAGTGAGTTTGAGGCTTTTGGTTGCAACAAAGAAACAAAACAGCATGCTAATATGACATTTACAAATAATACCTAACCGCAGCCTAATTAACTTATTGTGTGCTTACTAAACTAGCATACATATTATATTAGAAGAAAAACACTTATTTGTTCTGTTGCTAAGAAACTTCAGACATTTGCATATTTAACAAATTGTTAGAGTGTTTTTAACCAGAACCCATCACTATTTATAAAAGACAAATTTAAAACATGAGATCAAAGACACAACATTAATTTTTCTTTTGTCGACTGTCTTTGTTCAATAGCTCAAAGAAGCAGTTTTATTGCCGACTGATACAAAATGAAACATCTGGTATTATTCTGAATTACAGCGGAACCCGCTAATAGTCAAGGGCTTTTCTTTATTTCTCAGGCACCAGCCAAAGTCCTACAGGGACCAATCCAGCAGCCCTTGTGGAACATGCCTTTGAAATCCTTGCAAGGTTTTTCTGAATAAGGAGTTCAGGAATACCACTAATTTTCTTTTTTTTTTCTTTTAAAGGCTCCAGATGTCAGCCAATTTTAATTGATCTTTTAAGCTGTGCAAGAGCAGGAAATGAAAGCACAATATTAGGGAGCAAGGCAGTGAGCAAAGCCTGAGGGTTCTCCCCTCACTGGGAGATGAGGTGGACACCGTGTCCATGGGCATTCACCCAGAGCAGCTCTGGGTCACATTTGCCACCCTGAGCAGGGGCGTTTGCCAGCTCACCAGGGTCAGTGAGTGACCAGCAGAGCTTGAGCCCCCTGTGCTGCCCCATGAGCACAAACCTGTGGGAGCCTGGCCCTGCACAGCCACATCCAGAAACACCCCTGGCATCCTCTACCCTGCTCTGCCACCTCCAGCATATTCCAGGAGGAGCAAGGTGGAAAAGGAAAGCAAAGAGACACTGGAAGGAAATATGAAAACTCAGCTGTAAAAAATCCAAGGTGATCTTAAACTTGTTGTCTCTGGGCTACTTAAAGTGGAAAAGATGTCATGTTGGGCTAAAGCCCTCCTCAAAAAGCTACCACAGGGACTGTCATCCCAGAGCTCCTTTTCCAGCTACCAAAGGTAGGGGATAGTCAGGTGTCTCCTTCCTGCCCTGCTCTCTTTGCTCTTCTTGTCTCACTAAAAATTCTGGACCAAGGAATTCCTGTGACAGGACAATATCCTGCTACACTCTTGGGAGCAAGCTAATAAAATTTGTACTTCCCCCTCAGTCAACTAAATACATACATTTGTTATTTGAAACAAAACAACTCCCAAAGAAAGCATGGGATGATTAAAATCATTATTTATGAGAGGGAGCACTGAAAAAATTGTAATTCTGTTATATAGTAAAATTAATCAAATGAAAGTAATTGTTTAGTTCAGGCACCAACCGAGGTTTTTGAAAGATTTTAAAGAATTCTGAGACAAAAATCTCCTTGCAAGGGAAAACAGCTTGCAATAGCTTCAGTGTCAATCATGTACAAACTTTATTTAGAAGTAGCAGCTGAGCAGAGCAGTTTAGGTGTGCAAGGCAGAAGATTATTCTGTCCAGAGGAGCTGGGTGTGACCAAGGCTGGGTCTGGATGTGACCAACTGCAGCTCTTCCCTGCACCCAAAGAGCTCTCACCTACGACACATGGAGGAAAGCTGCTGAAGAAAACTGCATTTTTGGCAAGGCTCAGCAGGTCCTGCCAGCTCTGTCTCCTGGGGACAGGCAGGTCCTGCCAGCAGCTCTCTCCAGCTCCCTGCAGCATCACACAAACTCCCAGCAGCAGGGAGGGCATTTTTCACTGGGCTCCACCACAGGCTCACATTGCATCACACTAAGGAGTAGGGCTGGAAGAACATGCACAAGATGAATATGCACATTTTTAAAGCCTCTGTGGGTTCAAAACACACACAAGTGTATGGCCAACAGTGACTTGTCTGTTAAAACTTCAGACAGAGACTGTGCATGACATGACCTCATCTGTGACTGATAGCTGGTTAAAAGCTCCTTTTTTCCACCAGAACACCCTCTGCACTCCCAGCCCAGCACCTCTATTTGTTAAGATGAAGCCAACTTTGTCCCAGATAGCTGGCTGTGCTGGAAGGTTTCCCCAGGGGACACTGATACAGGCTGTAGCCCAGCTGGGCACGTTCATGCTGGCTCTAATCCACCCTGACAGTAGCCCATGGCTCCAGGCCTTCAGATCCAATAACCCTTCTCCCTTTTTCCCACGTTGCCACATGTGCATTGCAGCAGGAGTAGGCACCCTTCATCCCCAGCAGCCATCCTGTGTCACAAGCACCCTTGGATTTGTTGCACAGGCGTATTTTGAACAGGAAAAGATTGCAACCACCAGCAAGGCAGGGGAGTGCTGCCCACAGCCCTCTAATTACATGTAAACAACTATTGTTCATCTATATTATCAACAACTGAATTTTGGGCATGAAATGGGGATGCCTGAATAGGAAGCAGTGCCAGCAGCCTCTGTATACACACAATTACAAAGCTCTCACTAATAGCACCAAGTGCTGCAGTTTCTGTTTGAGGCAGAGGATTCCAGTTGTAGCCAAACTCATTTCTTAAATTCTTCTGGGATGCAAAAGATCATCTAGGGGAAGTTCTTCTGAAATTAATAATAATAACAACAACAATAATAATAGTGAAGTTAATAAAAATGCTGGTGTGTAAAGCCATTCCCAGAAGAGAGTCCATAAACCACCAAAACTCTTTTGGGTGAAAGCACCACAGCTCTTCAGCCAGTTCTTTCAGGGCAGACTGGCAGACAAGCACAGGCTGACTGAACACCAAAAATAAGAGCATTTGCTACTTCTCTGAATTCTGCCTGGTGGCAGGTGAGGAGCTGCCCCTCTGCAGGTCTCAGTTGCTCTCTGGCAGTGCAGCCCAAGAGGCACACAGGGAGTTTCAGGCAACAGCCAAATTCCAGGCATGCACAGGACACACAGCCAGGCTCTACCAACCATCCTTAATGGGAATTCTGCCCCCTCAAAATTATTTAATCCAAGTTTTGTGTTACAAACATGCAATACCTCCCCGCTGGAGCACTACAGCATTTCTAACCTGGCTGTTTTCTTCAGAACAATAAAGATACTCAAAGGCACATTCTGGGCTCCATGGGCAGCTGTAGGTGGTAGTGGCAGCACCACCAGGATCACAGTGACCAGGAGGGAGCAGAGCACCATAAGAATAAATTCAAGAAGTTCCAATAATTTAATTTTGCATTTTCAGGACACAGCATTCAACATGCAGACATGTTTGGAAAAAGTAAAATAGAACAGGTCTATTACACCCATTTAGGTACAGAAGTAATCATCAGAATATACATTTCAGAGAATTCAAAAATATGCATTCCCTAAAATTACCATAATGGTATCTTTATGCTTGTCCACTATGGATTGTGTTACCTATTTTGTCAGGACTCCAAACTTTCCCTCCCATCCTGTACTGATTAACCCAGATCTCTTTTTCAGGCTTCTAATTATTATAGGTTAGTTATTATCATACTATACATATACATATTATCAAGACTATAGGCTTCTAATTCTTATTAGACCTTTTTTTTTCCCCAGTAGTTCTTGCATGCCTTAGGTAGAATATGAGTTTAGGTATGCCAGAGCAGTGGAAGAAGGTCTGAGATATGTTGTCCTAGTGACAGCAGTGCAGTTTATTGCTTCTTGAAAAAGGAGTGGGATGACAAGCTGCATGCAATCAACTTTCAGAGAAAGCCAAAAATCAAATTTCTTTAAGATTAGTATCAAATACTTGGGTCCTTTCCTCCTAGGGTAAGAAAGTGTCCAGTGGAGAAAATCACCCAGGGAAAAACAGAAAATTTGGAGGCAAAATCAGATGATAAATTTAAATGTATTCTGTCAGTTTAGTGCTTAAGCAAGGAGTGGGCTGGGTCCTTGGAGGGTTTGTGTGCAGGTCAGACAGAGGCTCCTGCCAGTCTCCTTCAGAGGAGCCAATTCCTACACTGGCCTTTGCAGGAAACAGCACAGAGAGCTCTTGCTGAGACAAAAATCCATCACTGCATCCACTGATGGGAAAAGAGGGAAAGTCCACATTAAAGCACAGGATCTGCTTCAGATAGGCAGAACTGAGACTCCACTAAAGAGCAAAAGGAGAAATTATTAGACTGTGGGCACTAGGATGGAATTTTACAGATCTCAACATGAGCATGTCCAGCCCCAGTAAAAGCCCAGCTCTCCACCAGCTGCACTCAACACTCAAATGTGGAACCTAAAGCTGTCTGGGTGGTTTTAATATATCCTCTCAGTGTTAGTGCATAATGCATTTTTAATGGGGGGCAGCGCTGCAGGGGCAGGGGAAAGTGGTGCCACCAGGTTTTTCCTAGAACTCTCCCTATTTCCTAGAACTCCTCCAGCTCCAGGGTAAGGGCACTGTGCACTGTATTACCAGAAAAATCACAAAATCCTATTTGAACTTTCACATTTTGATGCCATGCAAAACTGGGTCACCAAAGTCCTTCTTGCATTCAGAGGGCAACATTTATGCTGACAGAGAGAGAGGTTTAAGGACATGTGGACATTTCAATACTGCACACACATGTACAAAGTACAAAAAAAAATCCCTTGGGAATGTGTTGAGAGAAGGAAAGGTGAAAAGCAGTTAACATGAAATCAAGTTGGTAATTGCAGGAAAATCACGGGATGATTTTATGGAGGCTCCATTTTCACACATTTTTAGCTGTGTCAGTGCCCCTGCCCTGGATGACACCTAACACTGCTCTGCCCCCTCAGCATCCCCCTCACAGGGGAATGGGGCATTAGCCCATCTTTTAGACTGAAGGAATTTCCACAGGGCCTTGCTTCCCTCAAATAAAGATTAAGCTTTTCCACACGGGACCAATTATACAGATGGTCCAGGTCTCCTGGCTGAACATTTTTGCCTAAGTCCCTTGGTGACAGACCTGTGACTCCCCTTCAACTCAAACTTTTCCTAGACTTGGCCAACATTAAACATGGAGATTATGTAACCTGAAGTGTGTGTGTGTGTGTATGTTTGGCACACCAAGTGTTGCTGCTCACCAACCCTCATCATTTGGATACACTCCATGGTATTTTTATTGCAATTGGGAAACTCACTGTTACGCAGGGCATAAAGACTTCAAGGTGTTTTGCTTGTAGGTACGTTTTGGTTTCTTTGTTTGCTTAATTAGGAGTGGCTTCTAAACATTCTTTACTCAAACTGTCTGTAAGTGCTCAAGCTGGGACAATTTGATCACCTGGCTGTTTGCAGGCAGTGGACAACAAAGTACAGACAGGAAAGAGACAAGCCAGTTATATTTTCTTGAATAGTTGCAATCAAATTATCCCACTGATCATTTATCTCTAATCACCCTAACACTACCCCTCCCTATTTTTATTTATGTAGTTGATTATTTCGTTCTGGTTTTCTGAAGCTTTGCAGTAAAAATGAAGCAAATATAACTTTGTATTAAATCAATATATTCAGTCGTTATTTGATCATTTCCTTTGGCAATATCACACATATTCGTTCAAAGAGCTACAAGAAAGGGGATGGCACTTCTTGTTTGGAAATGAAGAGCCATGTTGCACATTTTAAAATATTGGTAATGAAACCTTCATTATAGAGACATATATCTCACCATCCATCATCTCCAAACACGCAGGCTTGGAAATGAAAACCTGCCTGTGTTTAATTTGATGGGCCAAGCGCACAGCACTCCCATCCTGCCGGCGGGGGAGGGGAGCAGCATTTATTTATTCACGCCTGAAAACAGACAGGTAAATTTTGGAGCATCATCTGACCTCAAAATCCTGGAACCACTTATTTGGAAACAGCCCCAAATCACACGTCCTCATTTCCCGTCGCACCGAGGGCTCCATTGTTTGCTCCCATCCAGGCTTTGCCCCGTGCTCCCCTCCCAAGCTGTGCAACATCTGCTGGGGGAGTTATTTCCTTCTTTATTTATTTATTTCCCCAATTTTGTTTCTAATCTCTGTTTCTTTGTGGTTTCCTGGAGTCATCCTGACAAAGCCACATATTTTGTTCCTGTCCTTTATAGCACTGGAGGGCACTGCAGAACACATGAAATTTGTTTCTAATTTTACATCTGCCGAAAAACATTCCTGGGTTACAAATACATGCCAGCAAAACTGGTAGAGCCTATCCTGCTAACACCACAAGACAAACAAGTCACAAGGAAATAAAAACTAAAATACAGCACAAATATTTTTGCACTTCTTTTAGCTTGTGAAGCCTTTTTTCCCACCTCCTTCCCCATTTCACCCTAGTTCAGCACTTTGGTATTACATATTTATCTGTTTATATTTAGAAAAAAATAACTACAATACAAGAACATGAGAAGCAACAATTCAGATTTTCTCTTCTGCAAGCCCCATACATGAGATGGCCAGAAACACCTTCCAGGAGAGACATGTGGAGGATGGCTCCCTGACCACCATGCGACTGAAACACTGAATATTTCAAGCAACTTGTGCTCCAAAACCAGTTTAAACTCAAAGACTGATCAGAGCTGCATTGCTGCCATTTTTTTCTCATCATCACAGTGTTCTAAATCATATTCTAGCTAAATTATCCTCAACTTTGTAATTGTGGCAGGGCAAGGCCTCAATCCTGTGCCAGCCTCCAAGGAAGGAAGAGCAGCACCCAGCACAGATGCAGCTGTCAGGTCAGCATGGACCTTTGGCAGGGATGGGCAGCACCTCTGCCACTGCCGCACGGATTTCTGCCACAGGCTGCAGGCTCAGGCTGTGCTCTGTGTCTGGTGCACTGCAGCTTCACCTACACATGAGCAGCAGCTCCCAGTCTGGCTCAGACTTGACTGCAAATGTCAACAGACCAAGGAACACAAGTCTGGGTTTATTTTCATTAGCAGCAGCACGGAGTCATGGTATTTCAATGCTCTGCAAGTGCTAATTAAAGACCTTGCCATAAGGAACCTGAGAGAACGTTTCAGAGCTGGATCCAGCTCTGCAGCCTGAGTCTATCAGATTAAATGTAACCACACAGATATCCCAGCACTTCCTACAAACCACAGAGGGGACTCTTGCCTTGCCCCGCTTGCAGAACTTTTCCCTTGACAAAAAGATTTGGTTTCTGGTGGAGAATCCCAGACCTGCCCTGGCAGTGCTCACAGGCACTGGCTGTGCAGTGGTGCTTTGGGGGAATGGGGCAGCACCCCTGAGAACAGGTTGGGTTCTTATGGATGAGAGACTCAGCAGTTCTCCTGATCAACGAAACCCATACCACAAAGTTAGACTCAGTTCCTTCCACTAAAACATGCTGGGCAAAACTTAGCCTGAACTGAAGAAAATTCATCATCTTGTGCACTATTCTCATTTAAAACTTCTGCCATTCCCACAAAATTTCCCTGGACAACAATACATGTGATCCAACATCTCCATTTAGGACCAGATCTGAAGAGCTTTGTGGATTGCATTACAGAAATTTTATAGGGTTGAACTGAAAACCCCAAATTTTTCAGTTGTTTTTGGCCATGTTCTAACTTCCCCAGTGATCATTCCTGGGGAGAAATTTCAGCCCTGCAGGCTTGCTAGAGACTCATCTGACTGTGTCCACACAGGCACAGCCTATCTGCACTGCACTAACGTCTGCTCCAATATGGATTATGGACTAATAAACGGAATGGTTCTGCAAATCTTCCTGGCCTTTACTTTTTAGCTGTTATAGGAGTCATATTTCCTAGAAGGAGAAACATATGGATTGTATCTATCCAGCACAAGATGATCACAGCTGAAATGTACTTGGAGAAAAATAAAGCATCTATAGAAGAGCTGTGAGAAGATTCAATTTTTGTACTGGAGGGGTTCTTCTGTCTGGAGTGAAAAATATTAAAAGGGAAGAAATTGAAAAGAGTTTGTGTTTGAACAAGCTGACCCTACACATTCACTCTTTCTGGCTTTATATCCCTTTTAAAACATTTTCATTGAACTTGTAAGATTCAGAAGTGAAAATGTTATTTCAAAATTCCTTGTTTCGAAAATACTTCAGACTTCTGGGAAAAGGAAATTTTTTTCTTGAAACAGTTCAAGCATTTCACTAAAAAGCATTTATCTCTTTTCCTTCAGCCATCTTCAGCATTCTCTGTTATTTTACACTGTGTTTACTGTAAATACCAGTGGAAAAAAACAAAAAGACAAAAAACCCACAACCAAGTTTAGCTTTAATATCCAAAAGACAATTTTAAAAAAATGCAAATAACAAGACTTAATTTTTAATAGTAACTACCCACTATATTCAAAGGTTCACTGGTTTAAACTTTTTTATCCTAACTTTGATATAAATATATGCCCTTCTGCTAACTATTCATCTCAATTCCTTATGCGAAACACAGGGATAATAATGCTGGCTATACTTGCCTCAGTGCAGGGGATTAGTTGGTATCTACACGGATCCTGCCCATATAAAGCACAATCATTATTGCCTGTATCTGCTCTGCTAGCCTTCTCAAGTATCATGTGCCTTCTGGCCTCAAAATTAAAAAACGCCTTCCGTATTTAAAATATTTTAATTTTTGCTGCATCAGAAAGAAAACCTACAGACAGCTGGGAAGTTTGCAGAATGGCCAGTGCAGAAGGAGGCAGCGTCCTGAGGACACCAGCACACACTACCAGGTACACAAGTGGCCTCGTGTCTCAAGTGATCAGTGCCAGACCACCAGCACACAAAGCTGACTGCCCACCATATTTCAGTTGCATTTGTCACAATGTCCAGTCCTGCCTGTTCAGAAAAAAAACAAGAAAAAGAACCCCAAATGAACAAGTGACACATTTCCCCCATACTTGTCTACTCATCCTACTTCTGCCATTGCTTCCTTACCAATTTTCTTATATATATATATATATATGTATATATATAAATAACATGTAAGTTATCCCAGTATATACTTCTACATTTGCAGCTGGAGTTCCAGCCTGAATTCTGGACACCCAGCTTTTTATCGGTTTATTGCAGGAGTGAGATGTGAAATATATATATATTTTATTGATAAAAATAAACATGATTTGTAAGATGAGTCAAATTAACAATCGATTACACACTAATGGGCGCTAATCAATACATTAATTTAACTAAAAGGAGGAGAACAAGAGGAAAGATGGAAGAGTAATTTAGGATAGCAGGACTATTCTGCTGGTTAAAAAAAAAAACGTATAAAATAAAACTGAGCCACCTTTTGTGGAAGAATGCAATATCCTCTCTCTCGTTGTCTCACCTTGTTTCTCTGTGTGATGTGGCGTGTGTTTATTAAAGAATAAAAGAGCAATTATTACATTTCCAGCAGATTGCAGGGCTGAGCAGCAGTACAGCAGTGTCAGCCTGCTCTCTAGTGTTGCTGGAGGTGTGCAGCATCCGGCCACACTCCCAGCTGCACCCGCTTAGAACTCAGCCCAAACCCCGAGGAGTTTCCTTGCTATCTTCTGGGTGGTAAGGAAATCTCAATTATGCACACAAGGGATGTGGTTAGGGGGAAAAAAAAGGAGAAAGAATGTTTAAATTGTATACGCAAACTGTTTTGTTTTACAAGCTGGAGTAAATCAGCACATTTGTAGGCCATATTTATCTGATCCACTCAATAATAATCTCTCTCAATGAACACTATTGATGTGGCATTTATGCCATTGCAGAACATAACCAATCCCTTAAATTCAAATAAAGCATTAGTGAAAAAATAAGAATTTTTGCTTCTGGGCAAGTCACCAGTGCACAAATTTCTTCCATGTTGCTCTCAGGAACTGAGGTGGGAAAATATACCAGGAACGGAAGTAAAGGCAGAATTCACCCTTTTCTCTCTGCCTTAACAAATTCAGTCCTCATTTGCAGCCTCATACAATTAATAGAGGTGTCATGGTCTAAAAACAAACCAACCTGATTCCCTCACAAAGGGGTCAAGGAAGGAAACCAGAGGACCTGGCAGGAAGCCTGGTGATCCTCTGGGGCTCAGGCAGGGCACAGGCAGGCAGCTCATCCCCAAGTTTGCTCTGGAGGGCAGAGCTCAAGGCTCTGTGCTCAGCCCTCCCTAGCTCTGTGTGTGACACAGGGCCTTTGTGCTCTTGATCCTTGCTACGCACACAGAGAATGAAGAGGGAGATGATCACAGCTCATGCCAAGTAATTGCAAGAAAAGCCAAACCTGAGCAATGGAGCTGTTACAGCAGCACATAAAGGTGCCATCTCCTACAGAAACTTAGAAGGAAAAGGAACTTAGAGGGGAAAGACAGCACGTTACACACTATGCTTTGGTAGAGAAAGCACTTTCAAGGCACAGCTAATCTCTGGAAAAGGTACAGAGCTCAGTTACACAATGTAAATCAGGAGAAATGCAAGTGGAGCTACTCCTGTTCACTAACACTAAAACCTCCTGTCCAAGACTTCAGCACAATGTCAATAATACTCTGTGTTCTCCTCAGGCTTGCAGATTAGGAAACAACACTGGATCAGAAGAGCCCTTCAGTCTCTTTGACATTTATTCCACTGATTCACTCTGAAATGTCTTCTTTTGAATACAGTCAAGAGCAGCCTTAAAAAAATATCCTCATACCTCTAGAAAAAGCATTTTGTCAGCTTGAGGCAAAGACATGGGTGTGGGTTTCAGGCCAGCAAAGCCCACTGAGAGAGCAGGGAGTCCATCTCCTGCCTAGGGTGCCCTCCAGAACATCCACAAACCCGTGGTGCTTCTGTGAGCAGCATTTCCCAGACCCTTCTTAAATATAAAGTTTCTGGCCAGTTGATTACCAGTGCAGAGGTGCTCAAACAGCCGTCTCCTCTTGGAGAATGGAACTATCAAGTGCATTCCAGCTGGTATTACAGAGGAAACAGCTACAACTACATGGGTTTCATTAGATGTAATCAAATATTCAGCTAATATCCAGTGTATACCTAAAATCAACTCAGTCTTAGGAAGCTTTCCACGATATATGCACAGCTGCTGAAAATGGATGACTTCTTTCATTAATATTTGCTTCAGAAAATACCTAATTCACTTTCGTGGTGTTTATGTGCTTTCTACAACTACAGCAATAAATCAGTGTGCTGGGAAGAACATTTCATAGAAAAGGGAAATCTTGGGTTGGTATTAAACAACACTCATTCAGAATGAACTCTGAACTTGTGAAATGAAAATTTGAAGATTATATGAAAAAATCTACTAATCTAGGTGATGAGAACAATATGATGTTAGAACTACAGATATTGAAGATACTAGTTTTGATTAAGTGCAGCCACTAACTATACACAGAATATATAAATATTCACAGCCAGTTTGCTAGCCAGAATAACCTAAAATAATTTTGCTCTGCAGTAACAACTGTCCCAATTTACAGATACAGCATTTTTATTCATCTCATCTTTTTTTGTTGACAGTGGGTGATCAAATACACAAATTAAAATTATTTGGTGTTTAAGCTTAAATTAATTTCTCTTGTTAGTAAGTTTAAGTTATTATAAATGGTGGTGAAACCCACACAGGCTTAAAACCATGCAGCCTCTGCTGTCATCATATTTACAGTAGCTCAGCCTCTGGCTGTGCTGGGTAATACCCTGCCTCACTCCAGCTCTGCTCTCTGGGCACATTTTACATACTTTTCATAACAAAAAATACGAGTTTTATAAGCAGAAGCCTCTTGTTTTGTTTGTTTTACTGCTAGACTTATGGAGCGTTATTTTGATTTCCCTGGCACTGGATAAGCCTTATTGATGTCAGTGAACTCTAAACCTGTAGTTCTGAGTATTTTCAAAATAATCTCTTGATGTGGAAAGTGAGACCAGGCTAGGATCAAGCAGAACACTGCAGCATAAACCTAATGTGTTTATTGAAACCATCTCCAATTAGCAGGAGAAAATATTTACAATCTGCTGTTTGAAAAGAATTTACTGGTGTGAATTAAAGAGAATTAACTCCTTCTTGAATACTATTTTATTTACTAATGTAAATTTTCACTAATAGTGAATGTATTAAGCTTTTTTTGAATTTACCCAAAAGGCTGTCTTCACAACAGCTCAGCCCTAACAAGCAGCTCAAGCTCTGGCAGCAGCCATGGTTTTAAGAAAGCCCCACACAGTGTCTGAAACCCCCAGGTTTGTTTTCAGGCAGGGAAAGCCAAAACCAGCTTTATGTATATATACGACTTTAATGGCAGTACTGGAAAGTTAAACAACCAAGAGCAATTTCTGCCTACACATCTTGCTGGGTACCTGGCATATGCTGATTATTTTTCTCAAATCAATTAGCACTCTGCAGCTTTTATCATTAATTCACTTTTATCCATAATCCCCACTGCCATGTGTCTTCTGACTTGCATGCTCTGACCAGCTCTGTGCCCTACAAGCCTTGTCTCAAGCCTGCTCAGCCTCCACAGTCTCAGGAGTATCTTTGCCTGCTGTTTCTAATGAAGACTTCTCCAGTTTTATTTATTAAGCAGGGCAGGGCTAAGCCTGGGGCCAGCAGCAAAGGAGGAGTGCAGAGCTCAGAGGAGGAGCAGAGCCCATGAAGGAGGCTTGAGCTGAAGCAGAGCAGGTGCTTTATTCTGCAGCTCCCTCTACTTGCTGCATCCCATCACAGCAGCGTGACAATCTGCCTCTGCAGCATCCCAGTCACTCTTTCACAGGTCAGATCGTAAGATCAATATAAACAAGAAAAAAAAGAGACATGTACTCATGTAAGAAAAGCCAGGAAGTTCAAAGTTATAGCTGACAGTCTGAATTTAACTCTGACTGATCTGGGAAACAAAAGTAGAGCAGTGACATGAATGAAGGATGAAGTGTCAGGCTGTAAAGTACTTGGTTTTTTATCAATTTAAGTCAGTCCCTTACAATGACTACCCCCGAATTTCTCATATTACACAGAAAATAAAAGGGAAGAAACAGTGTTTTCTAAATGTTTACATTTAGACACAGCTCTCAAATCAGTATCTTGGTAATTTAGCCATTTAAAAAATTAGTTCACTGCATTCTGCACGAGGCATTTCCCTGAGTGCACGACAATCCCCAAACTGTGCTGCTCTCAGGGATAGATCAGCACCTCCCTTCCAGTTCTGCATTACCTGCCTGCAAGTACAGCAGTAACAACAAATAACAGCACACAGGGTATTTCACAAGTATGACCAACAGGAAGTAACAGCTGTCAAAAAAAGAAGACCAAAACCCATTCTGTACAAGCACCACGACAGAGAAAGGCTGGCTCTTCAAACACTGAAATTAGCAGCAGTGACAAACAGTCTCAGCAGGCACACATGGCTCTCCCTGGTCCTGCCACCAAGCCTGATGCCCATGCAGCAGAAAACACTTCCCTTACTGCAGCTCTGAGGAGGGGGCAGCTGAGCAGTGGTTTAGGATTGAATCACTGCATTGGGAGCAGGCAGAAAGCCTGGCTGAGATCCCCGAGTTTGGAGTCAGATCCCCCAGTAATTCCTGCACAAGAGCAGCAGCTCTGCACACACGGTGCCACAGCAGCTCCTAGCACAGCTCTGGCTCTCTGTGCTCCTGCAGCAATGCCAGCAGAGGTGAGGGGTCTCACTGAAAAGGCAGTTTTCACTCCTTTTCACTCCTCTGAAAAGGCAGTACAGANCTTCCCACTCATTGTGTTCATGCAGCAATGCCACCCAAAGCCACATCTTCAAACTCCTCTGAAAAGGCAGTACAGATCTCTACAGCTGAATTTGTTATTTCATTTTCCAGAGGTAGCTTCTGGACATTTAAAAATATTTGGATCATGTATTCATTACTTAGGAAATAAATTCCTTTAATAAATTGCTGGGAAGAGACAAAATAATACAAGTTTTTATTGCAGCTGCCTCCATTGCACATGGTTAAAGCAATATCCTGAAAGAGACCATTGAGTTTCATAATTCAATGAATATTTATATTGTTTCAGAGAAAAAGAAAACTTGAGAGCCTTGTTTTGCAAGATTAAGCAACAAATGTCTTATATTTCAAATGAATTGCTAAGACTTAATCCTGCAATTCTTTTCTAATCCAGGCAGTCCTAAGGACTACCATGAGATCAAGGACTCCTGGTAGGAGTGAGTTTGCAGGGTCAGGGCTTTCATCTGTGTAGAATGCATGCAGCCAGTCACCAGGTGAACTCATTTCACTGCATTTCTAATCCACTTGAGTATCGTGGGTTTGAAAGTTCAGATAAAAATAAAATCTAAGATAAAAAATAATCAAATCTTATTGAATTTCCTTTCCACTTAGACAATGAAATAGCAACGCAGAAGATGAAAAATGTGTTCACTGAGAATGTGATGAAATATGTAATAGGACCCAGAAATGGAGGTGCTGCTCCTGAGAATACAAAAGTACAAATTGACCTTCTTCTACAATCCCCCCTTAACCAGAACATGTGTCTCCATGTCCAGTCACACACACGTGTGTGAAATGGCTTTGACCTACACAGAACTGTCAGCAGGGTCCTTCTCTGCCTTCTCTCCTGCCATGGTACCAATCATTCTTCTCTGCTGTTACTGCAGCCCTTGCAGGAAAGGAGCAGTGCAGGACAGAGCTCTCTGCCCTACACTTGGGATTCCCCCACGGGCATCAGGGGGCCAGGAATGTGGAAGTAAAGGAAGAAACCAAGTAGCTGTTCCTATTTCTACCTTAACTTTTACAACAAACAGCAATCATGCAGCACTGATTAGAGGCCTGACCAGAGCCCACACTCAAGAGCCCTTCAAGGAGGACCAGAGCACCTCCTAAGAAACTGGGAGCACTTTATTTATGCACTAAACCCCTATGGAAACAGGCACACGATCACCTCTAGCATCAGTCATTGAGGTCCCCCCAGCCAGCAAAAGGCTCTGCCTGAAAGGGGCTGGGCTGGCCTCATTTTCCCTCTCCCAGTGGGGTCCCAGGTGGCTTTTTCCCCACCATGATGACAGAAGAACAAACGAGCACAAGCATCTCTGAGAAGAACTTTTGTAGAAATAAAGATTTTTAACAGGTCTGCAAAGCCTTGCCTGGGGCAGGTGAAGGCAGGAGGAGCATGCAGGGGGCACTTGGGGATGGCTGATGGGGTTGGCCCCTTGGAGCTCTGAGTTGTCCCTGCTCCAGGTGTGAAAGTTTATTGCAGCTCATCAGGTTGGTTTTTTTTTTTTGCCCATTTCTTATGAAACTTGTTGCTCAGTTACAGTATTTTATTTTAAACACAACATTTTAATATTCCTATCAGTTCATCTACTTGTTCCTTGACTGAAATAAAAAGTATGTAGTAGTTAAATATGACAAAAACGCTTTTACAGGTTTTAAGGATTTTTAGAAAACTCGATTATTTGAAAGTTTTGCTCCAAATTTAAATATTTGCAACTCTTATGAAATCAACAAAACTGTTAAAATTTCTGGGGTCTTTGTGTTCCTTGGTCTTTTGAAATACAAGAATTCTCAGGCTACTTAGTCTGAACACAGCACCTGAATTTGTGAGTACTACTCCTCAGTCTGCAGGCTTACACTGAACACAGCTGTGATTGCAGCTGGGTCACAGGCTAAATTCATTAATTAGAGTACCTAATAAATTGTTATTGATATTGTTCAGTTGTTTGTCACCACCCAAAATGGTCAATAATGTCAACAGCAGAAAACAGAATGTAGCAAAAGCCAAGCTAAGCTTACATAAATAAACAGAGGGAAAAAGCACAGATGAAGGTAGAGGCAAGAGTGGAGTGAGTGAGGGGGAAGCAAAGAGGTGGCCAGAGGTTTGTGTGTCCTGAAATGCTGCATTCAGTTAAACTCCCAAATGGCACCTGACAGGCTCCTGTTCTGCATTAGCAGCAGGGAGCAAACGCTGGATTTTCTCCTCAGCCTCCTGCCATACCCTCGGTAGGCTACACTCTTTGCTTGAGCAAAATGAAGAACTTGGTGTAGCTGGAAGATATTTTTCCATTTGATTTCGCAGATGTGGCTGGAGGGAGTGCTCCTTTGGAACATCAAAGCCTTTCATGAATATAAGTTATTTTGGTAATGATCCTTCTATAGTCTAACAAGTCAAAAACAACCATTTTGTGGAGACTTCATTTTTCTTTTACTTTTCTTGACAAGTGTTTTCTATATAAGAATATAGACCTTTACACTGAAAAAACCATTTGTTTTAATGTGATATAGGTCACATTCATAGGTCAAAAATAATTTCCCCCCTAACCCACTTCACCTATTTTAAACCCAAGGGTTTTTCACTGGGAACCAGAACTGCACAATCCTTTAGGCTGTGCTGAGCCAGACAAACCCAGCAGCAGCAGCGAGCCACAGCTCAAACTGTGCTGCCCTTTCCCACCATAGGCTGTGACACCTGTCTGCTTTTCTTTAATACTTGTATCTTCCTCCAGTTCCACTTGAGGTGGGGCTCTGGTGCTGAGATTGAGCCAAGCAACTGATGGCGCAAGGAGAAGTTTGACACTGCCTTCCCTTCTGCCCCTGCTCCCACCAGCAGGGCTAAAACCTGGGCTGTCCAGGGACCTGCCACTCTTGGAATGGTCCAGCCTGAGCACTCTGAGGTTTGCCCCTGACTGCAGCATTTGGGTGTTAAAAGTGATGAGAAGTGAAGGGAATTGCTCCAGAGGCAGCTGAGCTCTGAGGAAAGCTGGGGCCTGAGCAGAGCTGCTGCTGCAGGATTTTCAAAATTTGCAGGAGCAGACAATATCACTGCTTAATCTCATGCAATTTAAAATTACCACGACCAACATTAGGATCAAAAATTGGATTTATGCATTTTAAGTTTACCAAAAAGAGGTTTTTTTCCCCTCATCAGGTGAATTCCTTAGGGCTCCCAGAAAGAAACAGCCTTTCACAGGCAGAGCTGGAATAGCCTGGCACAATCACTCATACCTAATGATGGATATTTATTGCTGTCATCGGAGACTTAAGGTCTAAAAATCCCATTTTATAAAAATAATTTTAAAAAGCTAATGTAATCACTTCACTGAACCATTGCTGCTAAATCTGAAGTACATGGAGAATTCTGATTAGTTCACACATTACAATTGATAAAATATGTTGGACTGACCTCAGTGGCTGCAGTGTGGAATATTTGGAATACTGGATGTGTACACAAGCATGCACTTGTTAACTTTTCTAAATTGCTGCAAGTCTGCTTCAGTCTCCACTAAACTGATGGAAGGTTCATAACTCTGTTAAAGGGCAAAATCATTAGGCCAAACACTGTACATCATCGTGTGAATGCCTTTATTTTCCTAAAGTTTTAATCCAGATATACATGTAGACGTATATAAAGACTAAGATATTTTTACCCTGTAAAATTTCAGGATATTCTGTAAGACTTTCACACTCTTACCCTTGTCTAGGCTTATCCACAGCTTTGGGGAGTTATAATTCACGGAAATCAAAGGACTTTGGATCAGGACAATAATTTACTGTACAACCCAATGACATTGGTGGACTTGCAATAAATTTTCTGTTGGTCCAGTGATTTTAGGCTCTGAAATATAGACATAGCTCTCAAGTCCCTTTCTATTCTTTAGGAGCAGAGCAATGCATGAACTCTTTTCATTCTTTTACCACACATGTCATTCCCTTTTCTTTCTAGGAAAAGAGCTTCCTGTTATTTTTAGCTCAAATCACAGCTTCATTTAAAAAAAATATATATAATCTACAGTTTCTTAGTAGTCTCCCAAACTTAATTTCCTGGGCTGCAAAAGAAAGCTGAAAAAGGTGAAAACACCACTGACTTTTGATCTGTTTTGCTAAGAGCATGACAGGCTTCCCAGATCCAGTTCATAGTCCTCTTTTAAGTACCTTAAGGTAAAGGATGCAAGTCACAGCTGTGTCAGAACATGCTCTGCTCACCTCCTCTCCCCCCCCTCAAACCATTTCTGACCCTGCTTTGGGGGACAATATTGAAAACAGTGAAAATATAACCCTGTAAAAAACATGAATCAAAAAGTCACTGCTTGTGGACATGTTTTTAAAATTGCTTAGTTGCATGGAAGTCCCTTTAGTGCTTGAAGGACTTTAATAAAATTGATTTTCTGAGTATAGCCTTTTAGCAGCTACTGTATAAGCTTGAAATATGAACCCTTCATTGTTGGAAGTGTTTCATTTTTGCCCTGTAACTAATGATCAAGGGAAAGAATGTGTTCAGAATTCTCCATGGTTGCCATTTTCATAATTAAATTGTGCTAATAATAAAGCTTTGCAGACTTTAAACAAACTGGCACTGGAGTGGAATGTGGTTTGCAGTGTTTCATTTAGAGACCTCTGCAATTAGTCCTTAATGAATAAGCATACCACAGTGATAAGTAAGACATCTCTGTGAACAGGTTATTTATCAAAGCACAAAACTGTGACATTTTCATTCCAATAAATGAAATCTGTTCTCCAGATTTCTTCTGAAGGCTCTTAAGTAATTTGGGAAGTTAAAACCCATTAATTGTCTTTAATGCCTGATGTGTAATACCAGTAATACAGCACCACTGTTCATCCTAAGTACAATGGCTCAAAAATAAGCAGCTGAGTCAGTGAGACAATTACTGAATATGAGCTGCACAAATAGTGCAGATCTGCTGGCTTTAGTAAACTGCACAGAACTTTAAAACACTAGAATCCCATTCACTGCAGAGCCATAGCTCCAGGTCATATTTTCCCTCCCATACTGCCTACCTACTTACACTAAGACTCATGTTAGAAGATTCTTTCCTGTATTTGGTCACTAATAAAAGATTTTAAAAAAACCAAAAACCTACACCCAACACATCTCAGGACATTTTGTGGTAGGGTAAATCTTGCAACAGTGCTGATGTATATCAGCCAGAAATGCAGCCCTTAGTGGCTGAATGCACAGAATTAGGAGGTTGGGGTCAGTTCACTGACTGTGCCTCTCGTACAACTGTAATGCACTGCCCAGAGGAGGGAGTCATTATTTTCTGGCAAAACTCATTTCAGCATCTAATGAACCAGATGTAGTGGGCTCTCAAACTCATGCTTTGGCTCATATAGCACAGCAAGGTACAGGATCCTGGTATTTTTCCCATGGACTTCAGTGGGTATTGGATCTGGCCCTAGGAAGAGAAACCTGGTGACTGCTGGTGACAGGGAGTATTGAGAAAAACACAGACTGGACAGACTGCCAGCACACTGATGTCCCATCCAACTACCACAGAGCAACAGGAAGATAACACAGTATCTCCAAAAGTAACTGTGCTTCAGCCTAGGTTATCAAACCCAATTTTTTCTAAGTTGCCTTTTCCTGACAGGATCACAGGCACTACCAATCATCCAAGTGTGTTTCCTGTCTCTCAAATATCTGGGAACACAACTTTGTACTATCATATTTCAATTCTAACTCAAGAACTCTTTCCTCCTTTGTGCACAATTAACTTTCTTCTCTTTTCTAAAGAAAAAGATAGGAATAGAGGAAAAAGAGTTGGTAAATACCAGAGCCTCTGATATATTTTAGGTTCCCTTCCATAATGATCTGACACAAATCTTTTAAAAAAAAAATCCCTGATAAATAGATGGGGGGATAAGAAATATGGAAAAGATCTAAGCATGCAATCCCCAGAACCACAAATAACAGACAACAGTTTTGTGTAGTTTGCAGCATTTCTTGTGGCAAGATTGGGTACAGAAACCCTGCAAACACCAAGCTGGACCCTCACAGAAGGCTGCCACAGAGCAAGGGCTCCCTGCAGCAGTGCTCAGCTCCAGCTGCTCAGCCTGCACAGGCACAGCACACTCTGACAAGCACAGGAACGGAATCAGCTGTCCAGAGACTTTCTGTTTAGAAAATGTGCCACTACAGGGTCCCCAGAGTCACTGCTGCCTCCAAAATACTTTAGGACCTGCTTTCAAAATCTGATCAGGCTCCATTATCCATGCAAACAAGGGATACGTCATGCAATGGGAAAAACTGGAAAAAATAGGTACTGAAGAGCACATGGCAGCTGATGGTGCAGAGCCACCCCAGTGCCTCAGCATAAATGAGGTGAGGTCCAGCAGGGCTTAATTAGCTCTGGCTCAGCACTGGCAGCAGGTCAGTTATGATGAATGTCCAGCTCAGCTGGACATGACCTGGCTCTTTAGAGAGCCTGCTCAGGTGTCTCTGTGCCTGTAGCACCACTGAGCCGGAAGTCACACAGTTAACTCATGGATTACTACATCTGGGCTATAGCTGAACTTTTTCTTTCACCTAATGCTCTTGAAGTTCCTAAACTTCATCTCTCAGATAGGCAAAAGGAGGTTTTATGCTTAAATCTACACCTGGTCATCTCATACCCAGGTACCACCCTGCTAGAGTTGCCCCTTAAATAACTGTCACTCATTTCTCTTGTGTTTATATTCCCAATATGTTTGAATACAGAAAACTTAAACCACATTTGTTAAATGCAGATCCATGCTCTGAAGCACACATGCATTTTAAAAAATCCTGCCTGTTAAATTTCTGGCTATTTTTATTTTTTAAAGTGATGTCCTACTCTCAATGCTGGGGCAACAAGCCCCACAGGTTTCTTTTAGGGAAGTGTGAAAAATTATTTGCTGTTGTCTTTTTTGTTCTCAAAAGCATTCAGTGTTAGATTCTCTACCTAGAAACACATGGAAATGTTGTGCTATAGCCCACACCAAGCAATGGATTATCTTTGTAAAACTGTCAACATTGCAATGGATGAACTTTGTGCCAAGGGGTGACAGGGACAGGGTCCCAGCTCCCACCATGATTTCTCAGGCATGAGAAGCTGGAATGTGGCTGACTATTTCCACAAAATTGATTGAGTCATTATGCCTCCAGGTACTGCCATTTAAAAAAAATGTATGTAAAAATAGATCTTGGAAGGTAATGAAAATTTAGCACTCGACAATAACATCTCCATCATAAAACTAGTGGAGCACTGACAGAAACTTTTACACACACCTTCTCCAGGCTTGCCCAAATCCAGCCCCTGCAGCCAGACTGTGACTGTGCAGCCTGCATGGGACAGCCCATCAAGGGCTGTGCTGGTGGGAGCTTTCAGGTGTCACCTGGGCAAAATTGACAGCCCTAAACTGGAACCTCAAAAGGGAGAGAGGTACTGACGTGTTTTATTTACACCAACACTACCCTGGTACCAGGATTGCTATTCTATCTATTTTTATTCATAGAGGAGTCCCATGAATTCCTAGAAATATTCCCTGCAAACAGCAGGACTCCTGCAAGCAGCAGGACTCACTGTGCAAAGCAACAAGAGGCAGTAACCTCTGAAGTAACTTCTTCATCTCTGTTATAATGTTCAGTCTCTTTTCCATTTAGACTTTATACATCGGACTAAAATATTTAGCACATAGAAATGGGACAAGCAGAAGTGCTTTTCTTAAACAGAAATCTCATACAGTTATTCATAAAGCAAATCAATTGAGGCAGGCAAAGAGAATACACCTCAGATGGGCCTGGGTGAAAAAAGGAGAAGTAATACATTGTGTTCATTAAAGCAATATCAAAATTTAATTTAATACAAAGTACCTGAGACTAAAACCCAAAACTATTAACCCCAAAGCCACTAACTATTCATTAGCCAAGTCAATTTTGCATCCCATTATGATTCACAATGTGTAAATTCCCATTGAAATTGATTTAGTAAACCAGCTCTTTGATGGGCCTGAAATTAAAAGGATAGAAGAAAAGATACAACTAATTGAAGAACATAATTTGATGCTTGTAAAGGGTGAGAAATTTACTGAGAGCAGGCTGGAGCTTTAATTAAAGACAACGGGCCAAATTCACACCTGGGATAATGATTGAGGAATTTTGCTGAGGTCAGAGGAACTGCAGCCACTCGTGGCAGGGCTGAATTAAGCTTCTGATAATGTCCATTTTTACAAAGAACTGAGGAAAGCAGCCTTGGGTTGGGGGAAAGAGAGAGAGAAATAAAGTGAGAAATGCATATTTGCCTGTCTGGAGATTTCCCTGACAGGCCTGCATTGAGCAACACTGGGAATTTCTTTCCATTTGCAGTAGATCAGGGGGACAAACTATAAGATGATGATAGTTCTGCTCCCAGAATAAGAGGGATGAGAAGAGCTGAAGTTTCACAGAACTGCCAGGAAAGAGCAGAGAAATAAACCCTCATGGCAAACCAGAGCCTTTAGAGTAAGGTCTTTTTATTCCCCTCTCAGGGATGTTCAGGCTGTTTGAAACAATTTCTTCTCTTTTTGTAACTTCTCTTTTTGTCTTGTTTCACAATCGCTTTGTGATGAACCATTATTAGAACATTTGTACTTGAGAATCTGATACTTTATCAATTTTACATCGTTTGGTTTTGCTCTATGAAAAGTCCCACCTTTATGAAAGAAATAACAGCTGAAGAAATGATGATACTCTGCACATTTTTGTAGAAGAGTGCACATCAGGTCATGAAGAAATTTTACATAATTTTCCAAGGAATTTCAACTAGCAATATGAGAATGTGATGGCCAGGATTAAAAGTTTTGTCTGCTTTCTTTGTAAGATATAGAGGCTTAAGCCATGCAATAATTTCAGTGTATAGCTGCTTAACCTATTAATTGTAGATCTAGATGATGAAGTGCACTTATTGTTGTACTGCAGACACTGTAAATACGGTAACATTCTCTCTTATCTCTTAACTTAAAAATCACAGACTTAACTGTCTATGATTTATAATTTATTTTTACAGTATTACAATTTATAAGGGAGAATCCATGACAAAGTCTTTAGTACAGTAATGCAAAATAACAGCATGTTTAAACCTAAACAGAAAAGATTAACACTTGCTATTTCTTATGCTTGTGTGAAGCTGGGGAGTGTCTAAAACAGCACAAGGAGAGCCAGGAGAGGAGCTTTAAATTCTGTTTTACCAGCAGCAATATTTTGCGTTGGTTCTTATGCTCCTTTTTTGGACTTTACTGATTTAACACTGAGTTTTCTCTTGCTACAAGGCTGATTACACATTTCCAGGCTGGGTCTGTCTTGCTTAACAGACTGGAATGCTTCAGTACAGACCTGTGGAATAATTTGCCCAAGAAGGTGGTTCTTTTTTTGAATAATCATAAGTAAACAGAGGATTACAATGCATAGCCTGGAAATTTCAGGAATATTCCACGTCTGATATACAGATATCTATATATATCTAGATCTATATATACAGATATCTACAGCCATATCTTGGAGATTGCTGTAAAGGGGCTGATGTATCCAAAATAATGTGGGGAGGAAACAGATATAGGTAAAAAATCTTTACCTGCCGTGCAATTTATGTGAAATTTAGGTTCTTTGTGTCCAACACTCAGACAGACAGAGTGGGATGAAGCAGCCATGTGATCCAAGCCCACATTTCCCATGCAGGAATGGGATGAGTTGATTTGGATTGCTTTGGATTTGCATTGCTTTGCCCGTGTTATTTGAGGACTGACAACAGAGTTTGTAACAGGCCTTAATCAGGAGGACAAACATCAATCTGTGACCATACAAACATCCTCTCTAACTGTTCTGTGCAGCTTTAAAATTCACACCAAAGTCTGCAGAGACAAGAGTTTAACAGCCTGGGGTATTTGGTGCAGAGCTCACCGGCCCACTGCCTTTGTGGCATAAATCTATGCTGACATGGATGTGTTTCTCCCTTTAGCTGCCAGAGAGGAGTCTCATCTCCTCAGTGAAAGGAGGCATTCTTATCCAGAAAGTATCACCAAACTCAGGAAGGGGCTGAAAGGCAGTCAGATTTCAGTACAGAGCAGTATCTGTTTGAGGTCCATCAACAACACCCACATAAAAGCTGTTGTGCAGGAGCAAATAAGAAAAGTTGAATTCTTTTCCTAGTGTAATTCACTTCATTTATTGACTTTTTTTCCCTTTCGTTTGTCAGTGGTTCTGAGATGCCTGGCATTCAGGATGATTTGTAATGTAAATTATATAATTGTACTTTCACATATTTTAACATCAAATGGAATGATTGACTACAGAATTTGAGCTGTCTACAGGTGGGGGTCAATTATCATCTGAATAATCACACTGCCACACAAGAATAGCATGGCCATGGAGTGTGACATATTTTTATCTCTATGCATTTCAATGAAGTCAGGCTGGTACATAAAAGGTTATCACCTAGGAAACATATTTTCCTAAGCACAAGTTAAACATGCAAGCAAGATCAGCATAGATATTCAATTTAGCCAGTCAACCCTAACCTATTAATATTTTAACAAAATCCAGTGAGGATAATTTTTTTCTTTGATCCCATCTCATTTGAGCAGCCTGGAAAGGGAAGAAAAATTAAAAACAAAATAGTCAAGCATACAGAATGAGGTTATGTATTAAGTGGGCTATTTAATGTTTTTGGCATATTATAGCCCTAGGGAAAGTATGGATGGATTTAACAATCAAGATCTGTGTTCCCTGGGCCCACAAAGTTCGAGAAACATAAAATAATCTATACTTCCGAGCTGACAAATCTTACCTGACACTCTGCTTCATCTCACTGGGACTCTCGAGCTCAGCATTAATCATATGTTACAGGGAGTAAAAAGAAAAGTAAATCACACTAAGCTGGAAAGTGAGATGGAAGGTCTTTGGGCAAAGCTTTTAATCAATAATATGTGGGATAATAACCAGGAGCTATTGTTTGAATCTTCGGATATGAAAAGGCAGCAATGCAAAACACAAAGCAACTACAAACTGCTGCCACTTCAAAGGGGTCTGATGCAAACCAAATCAGGCTGGTTTGCCCTAAATCCCACCTTCCCCCCTTCCCAGTCCATTAGCAACATTCTGTATTCACAGTTCACTGGCATTTTGATCTAACTCCAAAACTGCAATTAAAAGTGTCTATCTGATCCTATAGATCAGGGGACACAGTAGTATCATGTGCATTAATTTTTGGGTGTCTAATCTGAGATCCTTTGTTATTCATTGACATTCAGAGAATGTTCAAAAAAGGTCTTATTTCTCGTGTCAGACAATTCCCCTCTTTCCCTACTAGCTTCTCTTCACACAATTACTGCTAAAACACAAAACTGGTATTATTTTGCTCTGAATTCTACCCATTTCCAAATACTACACCCACCTTCATGTCCATGTCTTCCCTTCCTTCCCCTCCTCCCCATACACTAATAAAAGGGAAAAAAGTAATTTGTCAGTTATTTGTCTACTAAACAGGGAAGAATCCTTTAGTTTACGTATTTTTCAGCGGTTTGATTTGTGGTTTAAATTAGAATATGTGATCAGCGGGTAGGAGGCAGTTTGACTAAGCCAGTCTCTGTGGGCTGAAATCCACGGCTGTGATTGATCTGACCTCCAGCTATTCATGCAGCTCAGTTCGTGACCTCTAACTTTCCTCACCCCTTCAATAATGTGTGTAATAATATTTGGTTTGCTCGGTTATGAACAGGAGGTGGAGACGCTAGTCCTGTCTCATACTTTTGTAATTATTATTATTATTTTAGGGGGTGGAGAGAGAGAGCTACAGCTCAGAGTGAAACCTAACCCAAATCCAGTTCAGGCTGTCCATTAATGCAAAACAGTTTTGAAACTGTGAATGGAGCTCCAGTAATTCCTCCACTGTTGCTCAGCAGGAGCTTGGCAACACACAGCTTGCATGACTATAGTAAAAAAAAAGTCTCACAACCATGAAAACATTCATGGACCATTTTCACAAGCAAGCCTATCACTGAAGCAATATTTTTTTACCGCTGAGTGTGTGGCCACGTTCTCTTCCTTTTACTTTATCGCTTTTTTGGAATACAAATACTGTTTTTTCTCCCTTTACTTTTTTTGGTTGGTGTTTTTTGCCTATAACTCAAATTTAGGATACTTAATAATGGTCCTACCCTGCAACAACAAAAAATATATTCTTCTGCTTTAGACACAGTGATACCTGCTGTTTATTCTTTAAACAGCTCTTTTGTTGAAGTCCAAAAAATCTTTCAGTGTTATCATTTCAATACATGTTAAACTTTTCCACTTTCTGAGAACATCTCTCTCAAAATAAATTTTAAAATAACCTGAATGTTTACAAAGTTTAAATTAGTAAAAATATTTTTGACAGTTTAAGAAGAGCTACTGGAAAAAACCTGTCTCAGCTTTTAAGGAGATTTGGTTGGCTCATCAGCGACACCTTCTATCTTTATTTCAAAACTCCCCTATCAGTTTTCTCTCAGCAAACCCGGGGAAAACAGAAACAGCCCCAGTGAATTCACACATTCTTAAAAGGAAAACACTTTAATGGCCTTATAAACCCACAATTTTTTTATTAGTAGTTAAAAATAACTTATAGCAAATTGTTTCTCTGATGGCTCTGCATTTTTTCTCTGCTCATCATAAACTTATTAAAAAAAAATTCACCTTAGCTACAGCACCATCTGTTTTACCATAGCAGCACCTGCTGACTCACTGCTAATACTCCTCCAGAGTGTTTGTCACTCCCAGTGTGCATCTCCTTGACAAACTGTGTGCTGACAGTCACACAGCCTCTGTGGTGACAGTCACACAACCCCTGCATCACCCTGGGCCGGAGCAGAGCGCGCTCACCGGGCAGGAGCGCACACCTCGCACAGGGAGAGGAGCTCCCTCTCCTTCCTCTCCTCCCTCTGGCTGGGCTTGACCTGCTGCCATTCCTGCTTCTCTTGCCCAGGTAGGTGAACCATTGCTCTATATTCACAAATGCAGACACACACTTTGCTGGAGTGGGATTTCCCAGGTAAGGCAAAAGCAAAAAGAGCAGGGATTCCCTGCAAGGAGCCATCGCTGGGCTTGGCTGGGGTCAGGCTTTCTCCAGGTGGCCTCACCTCCACGTGCCACTGCCTCTACTGTGTGAGTCAGACTCCACTGTGCCTTCAGCTCCTGCAGCACTAGACCAAATTTCCAATTCCCTTGCATGCAGCTGACACAGCTCTTCCTGACACCCAAGTTCAGGAAGCATTCAGTTGCTATACCTTTTATTGTCCTCCCCATACAGGAGAACAACCTCCTATAAATGTTTTTCTACCCATGGCAAGCAAAGAGAATTGGTACCCTTAAACTACCACACGAAACATGGATTTTATAAATTTTGGTAAAATATAACAAGATATGGTGATGTAAAAAATGTTGTGGCAAGTGAGAAGCCTCCCTTTTTTCAACAGAACTTGCATTGGATCACCCACAGTGATTACTTATGTGTCTGCTCTTATCTCAAATGGTGACCCACCTATTTAATTTCCTGGAGCTTTAACTGCAGAATAAATGAGAGGCAGGAGGTGACGTGGGGCTGCTGGGGGGTGACACCAGAGCAGGCCCTGTCCTGCACATGGCTCTTCCAACCTGTGCCCAGGCAGGCAGGAGGACAGGCTCTGCTGGGCTGCTGTCAGCCTTTCTGAACACGGCTGAAGCATCACTGCTGCTAACAGGTTTTTAAAGACTGTGCAAAAAGGATACAGTTTTGAAAACAAATAGGAAATTCTTGGCCACTTCTGCCTCTCATGTATTTGTACATGTTCAACAGTAGTTCCTACTACAGAGTCAGCATTTGTTAACAGCACTTACAGAAATCTCCTCTTCGAAAGGAGCCATTGTTCTTTGATGCTACATTACAGTAAGAGCTGGCATTTTCATGATGACTACTATATATTCAAAGCCACCATTTCTTAATTTGCTAATAGAAATCACTCTCCTGCAGCCTTGGTCTCATTTGTAAGAACTCTGGTCTGCAATGAACCAGTCAGGAAAGCGCACACGGGCTGTGGATGCAGTCAGAAAACTCATCAAGGTTTTCTGCTGGTTTTTATTCTACATAAAGGAATATCTAAACCCACTAATGTCTCTGAAACCAGAATGAACTGCTTATAATGACTCGATATGAAAAAAAATCAGTTTCTTTATCATACAATAGGCTTTTGTACATTCTTTGAGGAAAGTGGCAGTGCTATCTGAATTTAGGCTCAGCAAAATGCTGAAACGTTACATTTAATGGTGTTTCCTGTTCTAAATCCTTCTGAACTGGACTTAGCAAAGACTAATGACCAACCCTTTGAACCTCCAAGTCTCCTAAGATTTAATTTGTTATTTCTGAGAAAACAAACCTCCATGAATAAATAATGAGAATAAGGGACACAGTGACCAGAGACAATTCACCGGTGTCATTTACATATTACAGCAGGGTTCCCAATTCCTAGAATTACTCATTATTACAATAGTACAGAAAAAAATTAACGCAAATTCAGGATGACAGCAAGAAGCAAGGGCTGCTCTACTCCAAAGCTATCTTGAAAGGTTCACAATATTTTCTGATTGTATTTAAACTCTGTACCATTTGGAACTTGGAGAGTTAACACAGGCTGGAGAAACCAACGCAAGCATTTAAGCCTCTGATGTTTTATGAGTCAAAATTCACTTGGTCAAAGGAAAGGGAAATAAATAGCTCAACAAAACAACCTACAATATTTTTTCAGAAGATGTCTATTTGCAGGAAATATAACTTCCACAAGAATGTATCAATTCTGACAATCCCCGTCACAGGAGAGTTTTCTTAGGTATTGAATTTCTTTTGTCAAACCTAGAAAGCACATGACAATTGGTAGCAATTAGAACAGTTGTTCAAAGTGTGACAAATCTGGGTTTAAATCCTTAATTCAGACCAGGGACTTCAACTTGGATCTTTCCCATCTTACACAACTGCACCAGTAATTAAGTTTTTGCTTATTCTGTGCTGGAGCCATGCATCTATTTCACGTTTTTATTTTGTTTTTATTATCTGCATTTGTTTCATCCTTATAAGAAATTTTTGCTTGAACAAAATTGCTTGGAAATGGAAAAAAAGCATTTTGCAGAAAGAGAACATTACAGTAAATGCAGTGCTAGAGCCTATTTTGCTTTTATTTAAATGCTTTGTGAAGCAGTAAAAACCAGAAAATTACAGTCATGTTTTAGGAAAAAGGCTTTGCTCACAAAACAAATTTTCTTCCTGAAAAGCAGTTCATTGCAATGTAGAAAGCTCACTAATTTGATTTATGACAGGCAAGCAGTAATGGTAAAAAGGAATAATGTGAACAGAGGAAAAATAAATGCATATTAAATTTTACAGACACCTACACATTTTCTCTGCTTTCCTGAACCAAGTACTCCGTGTTTCCAGATTTCTGTCGATTCTTAGTTTACTTGGCAGAGGAGGAGGGTGGGTACATTTGAGGTAAATTACCACAGAGAATTAACTGCAATCAGCAGAAGGGCTTAGTGCAGCTGGCAGGGAGATCAGCTGGGTGAAGTTCTGGAATACCTGGCCCGTGAGAAATGCATCGTGCTAAGGTGCTGTCTTTAGACAGCATTCAGCAAGTCTGGTATTTATTTGCCTCACATGCCAAGTCACATGTACATTTTACCCTCCTTTTATACACTCTGGCAGAACTGCATCACCTTCTAAAGTGTAGCTTTTCATTTTGAGGGTTGCTGTATTTTTCCTGCTCAGTGTAGGACAGGACACACAGCCCAGCCCGGGTAGTTCTGTGTTATCCTGAGCTGCAGTGTAACCTATCTAATCTTGGCAGGCATAAATGTTTTAAAACACAGCTGAAATTCTACAGAGAGTGCTACTCAAAGAGTGTTACTGCAAAAGTCACCTCGAAATCTTGCACTTATTTCTCACTTTCATTTGGTGCCATAAAAGACCTCAGCATCAATCATTAACAAGCTATTAACACGTGCAGCTGATAAAAGTGTTCAAAGTCTGGTCACTAACAATGACAGAAAATCCTGGTTTACAGCTGGTTTAAGCTAAGTCTACGGAGCCCAAACCAGTTATTTCCTTGGCTAAAAGGTGCTTCTGGGTTGTTTTGCTTTCATCTCTGCCTGTGTAACACACAGAGGCTTCCTTTTCTCATCTCTGCTCTGTAAAACTTGTCCCTTCCCTCCACCGCCTTTCCCACTCATTCTTAAAAACAGTTTGCAAGCACACAGGGTCAGGAATTTTTTTTTCATTCAAATGTCATTTGATTTTAATATTATTACCTGGTAGTGAAGGTGCTATCAAAGGAATGAGAAATCTCAGCTCAATTTGCAATTTGTAAACACAATAAAATAGTGCTTATTAACAATAACCAACAAACAGGGTGTAATTTAGGCAACATCCTTCAGAGATATCTCCTTCCAGTTTTCTAAATTGTACCAAAACTCAGACATGCTCCTAGAATTAATAAAGCCAAAAACAGCTTTGGCTACTGGAATAAAAATATATTTAGCATTTTGTAATTCACTTGTTTTGATCATTCATTTTGCTAAATAAAATCTCTGATGCCACAAAACCTGAACAGCTGCTCAATTAGCTCATTACCTGTGTGTTACAAATATCACTCAGGCTTTGGGGGACGGGGGGAAGCAGTGTTTTACTGATGATTTTCTCATTGTCCCTGTTTCTAGTAACACTTGTCAATAATTGCATTTACATGGTGATAGTTTCTTGCCCCTATGCAAAGGAATTTAAGGTTAGATTATAGAGAAAACGGCATGAGAAACAAAACAGGCTCAGAAAAACATGAAAACACCTATCCTCCATCTGCTCAAGTGTGATACACTTCAGAGCTCCCATTTCACATGTAAAACAGAACATGATTTATAATTTATATCTAGTTGGTGCAATCCTTCTCAAATAAAAAAAATTCTTTGATGAAACACTGGCTTTATATTATCATAAAACTATCGAGAAAATCACAGAACATTTGGCAATTTACCTCTACTACAGCATCTTTGAAGTTTGGATATTTATATTTTATGCACTTTTCAAATGAACTGTACTGCTGAACACAAACACAAAAAAGCATAAGTGTGAGTCAACGCTGAAATGTAATTACAGCATTAGCAGCACTAAACCACTGCAGGTATTTACAGACTTCCAGGTAATACTTAAGGCCCAGTTCTAAAAATATTTTAAATATTCTGTGTAGTGTAGAATTTATAAAGTATTTTTGATTTATTTAAAATCTATACAACATTTTTAAAAAAATCAAAGGACAAAGGCAGCTCCCAGATTCTGCAGAACCACCAGTCTTGCTTATAGCTGTGAGGCTTCCTACTAACAACATTCCAGGTTTTTGAGAGCATACCTGGGAGATGATTCTGCACCCCTCATGCCTGTGAATCACCTCAATAATTAGCACTGGTTATGTGTAATAGGGTGAAGCTCACTTCTGAATAAAATAACCTTTAAAAGGTTTAAATTAAACTTCTGCTAATTGGCAGGCACAGAAATGAATTATGTGAAAAGCCATTTCAAATCTGCAGGATTATTTATTACCATAAAAGACACATGATCAAGGAGCAAATAGGGATGTAGGATGTTGAAATATGCAAGGACCAACCTCTTGATCATACAGGAAAGCCACATGATCCTTTCCTTAAATTCTGTAGTTTTCGGAGCACCTCTCCTGTGATGTCTGGGTTACAGTCCTGGCTGCTCTGCTCCAACAGGCAGAGAAGTCAGAGTGGTTTGTCTTTGCTCTGACAGGTTCATCAACACATTACAACTGAAACACTGCACTCCCTTCTTTATTTTCAGTCCATTTACTAAAGGAATGCATCATTCTGGAGTGATACATTTCTCGCCACTGGCTAATTTCTAAGGCTGTGCTGAGCAGTAAGCAGGACATTAAAAAGGGCCAGACTAGAAGGATTTACATATATATTTCCTTTTCTTGTGACAAAACTAGGCAGAAAAACCATTTGAAAAGTGTAAAAATACTGTGGGTTGGTTGGCTTGATGAAAACTGTTATTTTCATATAAATGGCATTTTTTAAAAGCATCGATTAAATCTCCTTTAGCAAATCAGCAGATCTGTGACCTCACCTCTTAATATTCTTATAGAAGGAAGAGATCTGAATTTGTTTCCTGTCCTAACTGCCCAAAATAAATTATATATTTGCAATATTAAAAAATAGAAAATTTAGAAGGCCAAAAGCAAAATTAAAAAGGTCAAAAACACAATTCAAAAGCTTTTAAAATGTGATTTTGCAGGATTTTTTTTTTTAAATACCCTCTTCAAGCCAGGGGGAAAATATTTTAAAAGCAGATCTTATGCAACTTAACTGAATTGGGCAGAGTTGCACTGCCCTCCTTGTTTATCAAAAGACACAATTCAGTCCAAAGTGGGGGTGAGGACAAGGGGCTCTCCCTTCCCCAGCCTGCTGCAGGCTGTGCTCCTGAAGGTGTCACCTCCACGGCTGCTGGAGGCTCTGGGCTTTGTGCCATCAGCACAATCAAGCTGAAAATTACTACATTCCAGTGAACTGTAGTTTGTTCCTGTTTGACAAAAACATCTCTTTATTGATACAAGGAGTCAGGGTAGTAGCATACAAAATCCTGCTACATCTGGCTGGACTTTGCTTGTACCGTATGGATCCCACCCCCCTGTATGGAGTGAGACTTCCAAAGGGTCCTGGAGGACCCCAGCCCTCAAATGCTGCTGATGCTCAGTGGTGTTTGTGAACCAGGTCATGACAAGCAATCAGGTTAGGGTCCTTAAGAATTTTTTTACCCTTCATTTGAAAGCTGCCACCTGCTTATCTGGGAGACTGTTTTTCAGGCTCTCCTACTCTATTGCTACATGAAATAAAACAGATTCACAAGTGCTTTCATTAAGCTTTGAAACCTCATCCATAGTGCAAACTACTACAGTCCCTGTGAAATCAGTGGAGCTCCTCAGAGTTGCAATAACCTGGCAGTATTGTCAGTGTGGAAAACAAGGAGGGGAACAACTCTCATAACCAAGGATTTTATGTAAAACCTCTGTAAGGGTTTCAGCTTTTGCTTTGTGAGCCAGCACACTCACATAAAGATTGAAGACCACAACAATCTTGCTCTCCAGATGAGAAGCCTTTGCAGCAAGGTACAGATGCAATTGATTACCTGGTGAAATTGTGACGTTCAAAAATAAGCAAAAGCAGTGCCAAATTCGTTAATTTAGTGGGCAGCATTACAAGAGGAAAGAGGCTGCTTATGAAAATGCTGTAGCTTCTCCTCCTTTTTTAAGTTTTTAAATCTTAAACCCATCATTCAGGTGCTTGCAGCTGTTGCACTGAGTGTTTCAGCCTCACAGAGCAGCAGATTCTGGGGCACACAGGGATGGCCATGACCACAGCACCTGTACCTGGGCAGGCCAGCACCTCCTGCAGGGTGATGACAGCCCCGAGGGGCTGATGGCTTCATGGGACATCAAAGGAATTCTTGAGGGGCCAGGAGAGGATGGCGTGGGGGTTGGACAGCTTGAGAGCCTTTCAGGCAGGTGATCCACTTACACTGTCATTTTTGGTCTATGTCAAGCAAGGTTTTTTTTCCTTTATAAAGTGTCTCTGGCTCAAAAACCACCTTCATGTTACACCAGCCCCTTCTAGCTGAGCTCTGGGTGGCTGGATTTTTATGTAAACGGGATCTGCAAGAAGCATGAAAGGAACCAATGTGCTTCCATTGGCTGGCAAGGGTTGCAGAACCTTTGCAAGAAGGAAAATTTGTTTCCATGAGATTATTCCTCTATAAAGAAAGATTCTATTGGTTGCTTTAAAGGACCTGAGTGCTGGATGATTTCTCTGAAATTACTCATTCCAGCAGAAACTGCTAGGATTTTCTCAGACTCCTTATGCATTTCATACTGAAGATTTAATTTCAGTGACCAATCTCCAAGGCCCATTTTTCTTACCCCTCTATAAAAGTCAGTCTTGGTTGAGTATGCCATCTCCACCAAAAAAATGTTGCCAATCCGCTACCTTCCAATTCAAGTGAACCTTAGCCAAGTCAAGGTCATGGAAACGTGTTGTTCAACATGAGAGTTCACTGAATGCACAATCTGAGCCTGTCCAGCCTCTGCTACTTCACTTCTGGTGAAGGGAGTTTGCTAATTGCTCTTAATTTAACCTTTTAAATGTACCTGCAATCATGATTGAGATCTAGGGGGTTTTGGTAAGTTGTTGAAAAGCCAAATGAAAACACAATTAATTTTAAAACACTAAGGCAGCAGGAACAAATAAGAGAGTGTTTAGAGAGAACATGGTCATTATTTAAGCACTATTTATACTTATATTTCATGAAGAATTTAGCCTTCAATATTAGAAAAATTATAGGGTGGGAGTCAGGAGTGGGCATTAAAATCCTCTTCAGAGCTTTCATGGTTTAAGCTTCCTGAGAACTTGCAATTGCTATTCAGAGATGTACAAAACTTTCATAAGGAAACTCTAAACCAGGAAAAGCTCATTTAGTTCAATTTAGATGCAATTTTAATTGAACCTGGGCTGATTTATGCTTTTAAGTAGAAGTCATAAAGAACTCATCGGTTGCAACACAATTTCTTTTTGAAAATTACCATCTCCATCTTTCATCTCTCTTCCTGCTCTGTCAGCTGGTTTGTGTGGTCTTTTGAGACCTTAAAAGAGAACCAAAGGCATGGGGAAATAAAAGCAGCAGTTACTTTAGTTGAGGTTGCCAGCCCTGCTCTAAGACTCTGCCATGAATTTTAAAAAAAAGCAAGGTAGCCCACTGAGCATCAGGAAGAGAGAGCTTAGAGTTATGTATCTGAACACTTTGAACTTAAAAGAGGTTTTCTGCAGGAGAGGAAGAGAGCTGCAGTTCTGCCATTTACTTAATTTCAAAATAAATCTCCTATTCAGGGCAAAAATGTAACTTTTCTTATACTGCTAAAAGCAAAGTGACATCTGAAAAATACTACTAGCCAAAAGCCAGATTCTTTAAATATTTTGCAAGAACTGATACATGGCTACTTATGTGAGTATTCCTGTCACAAGAGTGACAGGTTTAACTTACCCAGATGCATTTCAGGGGAACTCTCTGCTAACAGTCACACAAAACAGAAGCTAAAGCACAAAACCTGGTCTCTTCACATCTCCAGCTTTCATTGATTTTGAATGGGTGCTCGTGTCACTGGAGACAGAATTTGCCCCTAGCTGGGGCAACTATAAGCCATGCACCAGGGTGCTTAAATAATTTAGGTCTTGAGTGTAAGCAGCCTCTTCTCTCCACACAGGTCCATGTTGCTTTAGCAGCTCCTTGCTGCTCATGTCAGGGCTGTAATCTCAGTGAACACGGGTTCTCCTTTGTACCCATTCCAATGGCTAATTTTTTACATTGCCTTCTTGGCTTTCATTTTATCCTCCACATATACACTCCACCTGGCAAGTGCTCTGACACAAACACCCAGCTAGAGCTGATCCAGTATGCCTGGATGGGGAAATTAAATATCACCACACACACACCCCATCCCCCGAAACACCATCCCAAAATCTGAGAAACATAGGGTTGTGCATAAGCAAAGACAACTGATCTAAGTTAGCTCTTCTGATGCTAATCTTACTGCAAATAATATGCAGGGTACATGAGAAAATGTCAGATCCATGCTACCTCACAATTACTGGCTTTCACTCCAGCTTGAAACTAATCCAAAGAAAAAATACAAAGGAAAGGCTGAAAGTTTGATCATTATTTCGAAAGTTTAAAAGAAATAAAAACGTAGCTCCCTTGAAACTACATTACTACATACATTACGTATGTAATCTCACAAGGTCCCAAAACAATATCAGTGTCCACAGTTATTAAAGTTTATAGGTGCAAAAAGAATGCAATTAAAACTGGTTATGTTTAAATAAAATAATTCCTTCTAATTAAAATGTAAATAAACACCTTATACAACATGGAATGCTCTGTATAATTATTCTTCAAAACTAGAATTTTGTGATTATATACAATAAACCCGAACTTTCACTGAAAAAGAAACATTTATGAAATGCATCAGATTTGCATCCAAACACCTTGTCAGAGCAAAGTAGTGGTGGTTTTAACACAATCTTATTCCACTGAAGTTAAAGTCAGGTGAGTGTCTCCATTCAGAAAAATGAGCACATAAAACACTTCCAGTTTTAGCATCAAAGATGTGTTTACTGCAAACACAGAAATGTAAGGGAAATGAAATGGTGAAAAGGGCTGCAACAGTTTTAAGGACTTATTTTTAGAAGTTTTACATTGGAGCCCAACTAACCATAAAGTCTCGTTTTCATACGCAGCGCACACCAGCGTTTCATCTCCTCTGCCAACTGGATGTCGCTGCATGTTTCCAATCCCTAGAAAGTTCTATGAAGGCAAAATGAACTCTGAGTGACTGCTCTCCTCTGCCTTCCGTCCCTTGCCGGGTGTCACCCTGCCAGGCGCCCCGGGGCCGTGGGGAGCCGCGTGTCCCCGGCGCAGCGTCCGCCCGCGGGAGCGCCCGGTGCCGCTAACACGCACAGGATGGGGCCCCTAATCACTAACAGCTCCTCTGGAAACCCTAGCAGAGATAAAAACTACAAAGACACTCTTGGTTCCAGTCCCCTTATTGAATTTTCATTGCTGCTTTTATTGTAACTATGAATTCAGTCCATATTGTCACGTGTTCTTTGTTCTCTGGCCTGACATACATTTTAATACCCAGCACAATATCTGTGCAAAGACTGAGTGTGTTCATGTGCAGGAGGGTTCACACTTCCCTACAAACATGGTTATAGTTATAGATTAAAAGCAACACTTTCAGAGGTTGTACAGCTTAATATTTCCAACTCCCATCTCCTTCTGAAGGTTCTCCTCCCCTGCTCCCCCCCCAAAAAAAAAATCTCTGCACAAGAAATGCTGAGCATACAAATTATGTCACTGACATCTGAAAAGAGACATGACTACCCAAGTAAAAAATAAACCCAGCGGAGGTCATGGCTTTAACAGACTGTCGCTCTATATTTAAACTGATTGATTCATACAAAGACATAATTATAGGGAACATTGGAATCAGCAGCTCCCAGCACTCTGGATTGCAGGCACAATTGTGTTTACAGGAATTATATTTTAAAGACTACGTCTGGCATGAGCTAATTGATACACTGGATATTATGATACACAGTAATTTAAACTTAAATTTTGAATAATGTCTACTTATTTTCCTACCTAGATAATAACAACTTTCTTTCAACTATACATGATCATGTATGATTTTTCAGGATATTCTTTGCATAAAATCTATTGGTTATGCAAATAAAAGGCTTTGGAGAATAATGTACAGTAACTAATTTGTATAATCAGTTTCCCTCAATTCAGCGTGATAATGATATGTAAAGCACATCACTACAGACTGTCTGTGAAATGAATTCTGTCTTAATATGCTAGTCAACTAGCCACTCGACCTTTGCACAGGCTCACTGTAAGGGGAGCAGAAAAACCCACACACATTCTTTCAATTTCTAAAGGGAAATTCGACTCTAGCCATAGAACAAAGAAAGAAGAAATAGAAGTAAAAGAAAATCAAAGAAAAAGTGATTTGGATTCAAGGGGATCAGATGTTTCATTTATTGCAGGTTGGAGACCTTCAATCAGTCAAATGAAAGACACATTTGTATTAAAATACCTACAAGGCAGAGAGAAAGCCTTGATCAGGTGTATTAGATTTAAGTTACAGCTCTCTTGCTGAGAGATGTGAACCTACCTTCCAGTCTATCTGTTCTCAATATTGAAGGTTTTCTGTGTTACAAACATGAGATGAAAGGTAGCTTGCCTGCCTTCCCACGTATCTGCTGGATATTAACTGTACATTTGAAGCGTGTGCTACAAGGAGAGGTGAACTCGGTGTGCTCTGCACCAGTCCCTGCTGGGGAGGAACACTGAACCAGGGCAGGGCTGTGACACCGAGCGTGGGGGAGGCTCGTCCACAGCTCCAGTGGCCACCAAAATCCCGCGCTTCCGAGGGCACAGCTCCTCTGTGCTTCAGTGGAAAACGCGGATTTTGTCCCGCGGCAGGGCTGTGAGCCCTGTTACACAGGTAAGTAAACACCACTGCAAGATCCCCTGCCCTGCCCCTGCTGCGTGAGGACAGCAGCCTTTTGTTTGACTTCTCATTACACATTGTGCAGGAGGCAACAAAAGCCAAGCCCTGACCTTATTCCTCACTTTTCACACCATCCCTTCCTCACAAAAACTCCTTGGATCCACTGTTCTTGCCAAGGTACACAGAAGAGCATCAAGCCTGATGGCAGAGAGCAGCTCTTCTTCACCTCCAGTCCCAGCATAACAGATTTGTTTAGATTGCCTGGAGGAGGATCCCAAAGTGTATTAGAAATTGGTTACCATTTCCTGTAAAATACTGAACCAACATTATTCACAAATATTGTTAATGGGCTCTGTTCAGAATAGTTTTGGTTTTGATTAAACATTATCAAAGACCTGTTCAGTGCAGAGCAAATGTTCTGTAAAGAGACAGAGGATCCATTACTTGTTACTGCTGGTTACATCACCCATCTCAATTTGTGAAACCCATGTCCACATACAATAGAAAAATTGTCCTTTTGCCTTTTGTGAGTTGGCACAGACAGCAACTGCCAGCACAATAGCAACTACTGCCAATGTGGATTTGCACATAAGCCTCAGACCCAAATATTGATCATCTCAACCCAAAGACAACTTCTTTCTGACTTTGTAAAGACAATTTCAGTAATTTAATAATGACATTAATCCAATAGGTGCCTACACTAGGTCCTTTAGCAGGAGGAGCACACTACACAAATAAATCTGTAGGTTTTAAAGCCAGCTTCCCCACTTTGTTTCTCAGGCAAATGTACAACTATTGCATTCCACAAAGTAAAACACCAAAAACACAGTCTTAACTCAGACCCCAATTTTAAATATTACCTTTTGTTATCCAACAGGCTTTTTAAACAAGCCACTATAACTCTGATTTCTGCTTTTATGTATGCATAGCTGCAGATATTGTGTAGTAATATGAAAATTCTAAAGCTGTCCTGCTAGTTAAATAACATCACAGAATAGTCTGAGCTGGAAGAGACCCAGAAGGATCATCAAGTCCAACTTTTAAGTGAATGGCCCATATGGGGATCAAACCCACGACTTTGGCATTATTCACACCATGCTTTAACCAACCAAGCTCTCTGTCACAAAGTTTAGCTGATCTTTTCATTTATATAGCTATAAATTCTCCATCAGTCCAGCGGAGGGGTTTTCTTTTGTTTCCTGATCTTTAATACTTACTTTTGAAATAAAAGTAAATACTCCTCCCAATAAAATTTGAATAATGCCAATATTAGTGCTATATAGTAATTGTTTCAGAGCTGGTCAAAGGATGAAAAGGCATAAATAGAGAACTTAAATAAAGTTCATTTTCCTTTCAGTACATATGTAAATTCTGTTTGTTTGTTATATTAAACAGAGGGCCTATAATTGTATAACTTCCAGGCTGAATGGAGGAATCTACACAAACACTTGTATCCTCCTTACAAATCATGGTAACACATCATTCCAACTTTACAAGTGGATTATTCAGCAGCAGCATGTACACAGCAGTACAGCTGATAGACTAAGATAAATCCTGCACCTCAGATGGGGTATTTCATGTACAGTGAAAATCTGCTCAGAAGCAAAGCAGTTATAGCACAAGGCTCCATCTTTAACAAAGTGAACAAAAGGACACAACATTGTGCAATTCCACAGGGGCTTCATTCTATTTAAAGTGAAATCTCTTTCAGTGCATGAACATTTAATGGTTTAGCTTGATATGTCTTTTTTCTATAAACAAAAGATGAAAACACGAATTTCTCCATCTAAAGAAGTTTGTATTTGAGGTGAGGGGAAGTGGCCACAGAAGAAGAATGTACAAACTCTCCATGGAATGCACAGAGACAGAGCAGCCCTCTGTTGTGCTTGAACCAAAACACAGGTTGGCAGTGATGGCATGACATGACAAAACCCTGGTTTGGGAAGAAAAGGGGGAAAAAAAATACTTTGTTATGAAATTAGGCAGATTTCTCTACCAGCTCATTGACCTCAGTGGCGCATGTCTGAGCCCAAATATTATTATTACTACACAAGCACCATACTTAGAAATCTTTTGTGGCAGCATACACTGTCGTATTATTTTAAGCTCTTGCCTTTTGCCTTCAGAACAATTCTGATCCAAGCAACAACAAAAGCAGCAAGACTGAAGCTTCATGAAACATCCAGAAGAAGTCTTAATATTTCTTGAGCAGACAATATTTTCACCAAATATTCTGAACTTCCTGGTAAGCACAATTTAAAAATATCTGAATGCCTTACAAAGCTGTAATCCAGAAAATGAGACTATCTGCTTGTCAAACAGGCAATGAGGGTTTGCTGTAAGCCCAGGAAACTCCAACACTCATCCTGCCTCCTTAGACAGTGGATGGCTCCATGTCCCAAATCCTAACCTTCAACACGCTTCAGCAAAACACAATTATACTGAAGTAGGACCAGTTTAATGCGGGGAATGTCAAGTGATATTTAAAGTACTTCAGACTCATCAAAATAAGCAAATCTGGCTTCTGTGGGGGAGTCATCTAAAGATTGGTAAGTGATTAGTTAGTTCAACAAGTGAAAGGTCTCCTGTGGCAATGTCTATGAAGAGAAAAACTGTCATAAAATACTGAAATTTGTCAGGAGGGCTCGTGAGAGTTTTACTTCTGAATTACCTGCAAGCAGCTCCTAAACAGGAGCTCAGCCAACCCTACCTTTTGAAGGCTGCAGGAGCTGTGAACTTCCCCTAAAGGCAGGAGGGCAGAAAAGCAGGGAGGAAGTTTTCTGTTTTAGTGTTTTCTAATGAACTCCTGTGTTTGATCAAGGCCATCCAAAACTAGGGTAAGAGATCACAGTTTTACACAGCTCCCAGGTTTTTTAGCGGAGAGTACAAAACCCTGACTCAAGCTCCATGTAAAATGAGGAAAAAAAATCAAATAAGAAAAGGTTGGCATAAAAGGGAACCTCAGAGTTTTACTCTACACTGGGCTTCTTTCAATTCACATTCAGTGCAGTGAAAATAAGACTATTCTCTGAGATTTAGTGGCACAACCCACATTTTGTAGCAGTTCATTTCACACACAGGAGAACATCTTGCAATGAGGAGAGGGATGTGTGGGCACTGGCAGTCATGGAGGGGACAGCATTGCTGTGCTGGCACTGCTGGGGAGTGACAGCCTAGGGCCCAGGCTGAGGTTCAGGGCTCTGCCATCGCCTCCTCCCTCCCTGGACAAGAAAAAGTCTCCTGGCCTCAGCAGCAGCAGAATGTTTGAGAGGGTAAGATGGTGCGTTTGGCAAAGTTGCTGAATTCTCGTCTCAAGGTAGAAATCTGCTTTTACCCCACATAGACACTGATTGCTAGAAGGATTCTCATAAAATGCTGGAGGCTGGGGAATCTCCAGCTTCCCCTTTCTGCCCAGCTTCCAAATGTAATGTGTGAAACAGCAGAGAGGTACACTGGCAAAACATCCAAAACAGAGTGCAGGAGATGTGGGAGAACCTATCATGAGCAGCTCTTCTGCCCACACTGTTTCAGGTATGCAGCTAAACTTTAAAGATGGAATAATCATTTTCTAATCACCACTTGCCAAAACAGGGTAGAATGACAGCTGAAACAAAGAGAATCTACCATCTAATCTAAGATGAATCCAATTTCTTTTTTTATTGAATATTAGAGTCTTTTAAGAGACTGTAACCTGACATATGCCTCCAATTTTTGGTAAATAATCACAGTCATTTTTGCTTTGATGTAGAATATGTGAAAAGTAAGAAATATTTTCCAATTTCAGTTTGTTAAAGTGGAAGCCAGACTTTCATCCATAGCAAATTGTTGTATCAGATCATCTCAGAAATGTCTGGAACTTCTTATAATCCAAAGTTTTTAGCTAGAAAATGTTATTGTCTCACTTGTGGCCATTTCAAAACCAGAATAAATTGAAAATTAAATAACAGTATCAGAACCTATAACATAAGGGGTTTGAGGCCAAAGCAAATTAATCTGTATCTTAAAAATAAATAAAGGCCTTACTATTGCAGAGGAATGCTGCCACCACACTGCAGAGCTGAGCTATCAGATGCTGTCCCATCACTGCCACTTCCTCATACAATGTCACATCTCCTGTACGTAACAGATACATTGCATAATGTTACAGATGGCACAGGTCATAACAGCCAGGATTACATTTATTAAAATCAGATGAAATGCTCATCACTGGATTCAATGCTTTCCCCTGCAAGGTGACCTGAGTTTGTTTTTTCTGAGCACTACTATAAGATTTTCCTGCTGTAGAAAATAGCTACAGTTAATTGCTACTGTGCATTGATGCCAATTATTATAGACACCTGTCAATAGATTTTTGTAAATGTTTGAGTTTACAAACAAACTGGATCCTCAGTGTCGTTATTTTTATTTGCTTTCACTGCAATTGTTCCTGCAACTATTTTTGTTCACATGAGGGCTGGAGCAACGGCTGGTATCTTCACAAATCATTACTCACATAGGAACTCTTGGATATGAGTGTCAGCAGTGCTCTTTGCTTTGGCACAATCTCCAGATAAAATGGTTGTGGACAAGGCAAGGGAGCTTAAAAAAAAAAAACCACAACATAGCAACATTAGCCTGGATCTTCACCCTCAAATAGAAAAAGCCCCTGCAAGGTGCAGCACATACCAGTGACTTCCCATCAGTCACCTCCAGCTGCTCCTGAGGTCTGGGAAGGGGCTTTGGCTTGGGGGGGGGGCAGAGGCTCTAGCCCAGCCTGAATATTTTATATTTGTTTCTCTCTCCCCTCCTCTGCGGTGGCAGTTGTAAATCTACCTTTCTCAAAATTCAATAAAACATTAATTGAAAAGAAAAAAAAAAAAAAAAAAAAAAAAAAAAAAAACATTTCAAGCCCAACAATAAAAGGCCAATTGACTTCTCAATTTTCTAGTGGGCAGGAGAAGAAATCAGGCGTACGCAGGGAGAAATTCAATTCTCCAAAGCTCTCCCCCTGAGGAGTTCCAGCCCTGCCATCTCAAGGGTGCTGTGTCCCCTGCCACCCGCTCCATTCCAGCCGGGGATTATTTTCCCGGCTCCGAGGGAAGCAGGAATTCACTCTGCATTATTGATGACTCCGGCTCAGCCGCTTCCCGCGGGCTGAGCTCTGCCGGGGCAGCCGGAGCCTTCCCCGCTCCTTCACACTCAGCCAAGGAAAAACAGCTGGAACAAAACCTGGGGCTGCGGCACAGTGCTCACCCCGTTAGAGCACCAGCCACGTGAACTCACGCCTTGAAGGGAGCAGGACAGGAACAGCTGCGAGGGAAGGGAAAGGGGTTTCGAGCCATATTTCAACTGATCCCTCTTGCCAGGCAGTTAAGTGGAACACTGACCCCCCAGACCATGACTCTGAAGCAGACTGGGCTTTCTGAGACCTTCTGAGAGAGCAGATCTGATCCCAGAAACACCAAACCCTGACTGAGCACCTGTCGGGGCAGAGGTAGGACACACGCCTCTCGCAGGGATGGATTCATCCTTTCCTCTTTATGCTCTTTGCCTCTTGCCCTTCTTTCTCCTTGGTTGGTTTGTGGGTTTTACCTTCCTTCTTCACCCTAAACAATTCTTTCATTTTCTTTTAGAAATCTCGGCACTGCACACCCACAGCTATGGAGGCTGTACAGCAGTAATGAAGCCTCAGGGTTTCAGGTAGGAATGCTGGAGGTACATTTAATTAAAATGAAAAAGCACCACAGATCTGGTGATTGCCAACTAGAATTGGCATCCATAGCCAGTGAAATGCAAAATACATGCGAATTTTTGTAGAAATCAGTTCATCCCATCAATGTAAAGCTGAGTTTCAAGTTCCAGTCCAGTCCTTAAGAGCCTCATGGGCTCTTAATCCACTAATTTCTCCACACTGGCATGTTGGATCAGTACTTTGATCCTGGGATGTAACTATTTACAAAGAACTATGCCACTTTTCTTGGTGGAAAAACAGAACTGATAGTCATAGGTTCACAACTGAAAAAACAACTGTAATAATACACTTGGGTTTATTCTAAATTAATTGAGAGAAACATCAAGTTGATTTTTGTGATATAGTTCTAGAATGACAAGTGGTTTCTTCCATGTGCTTTTGTGTAGTTCTAAGAAATTTTGGGAGGAAAACGTTTTTAGAGACTACAGACATTTAGTATTCAGGCAAAGTGTTAGATCTGAAGTTTCAAAGTACCAAAGGAAGGAAGTAAAAAATTTGTATTCAGGTTCATACTTCTCTCCTACCTAGAGCTAGAGGGCTTGAATCAGCAGCTCCCCTTTGCTTGTAATAATGCAAGAAAAAACTTTCAAGAGTCCCATAATTATGCCTTTATTTCTGTGTGTATATGTATCAAACTAAAACTATCTCTGTATTATTTACAATCATGAATGGGAACAAATGTAGAAGCTCCCCTACTTACCCAATTTGTGGATGTTTCACATAATTGATTTCTAAATATTTGGCAATGTCTATTCACTAAGGTTTGTGTATTCTGCTTTCCCCACCCCCAAAACCCTCCTTGCATTGCCTGTGCAATTCTTGAACAGCTTGTGACCTTTGAACACCTCTGTCCAAGCTTCTTACATTGTTAGTTTTAACTCTGCCCCTCAAACTTGCCCAAAACAGGGAGAGGCAGGAGATATTTGAACTGTTCACTGAAAGACAGCAATTTAAAGAACCTTTACAATGAAAGTCTATCTTACTCCAACAGTTTAAATGATTGTGAAAAAAAAAAACCACCTAAAAAAAAAAAGTTCAGCAATTTCACACAGTGGAAAACAGCCCAGGGCACAAGAAAACTAAAACCAAACAGTTTGCCATCAGTGCTGTAGACTGTGTTCAGTAAAAACAAAAGATCAAACAAGTTCTGTAATCATTATATAAAGCACATTTGCTATGGCATGTGAAGAAAACATACTTCCTTCCTAATACTAATTAACATTAGAGAGTTGTGGGCTGAAATGCAGGATAAAAATAGCTGTTTAAACTAATCACTCAGCAAGATGTAAATGTTACATATAAAGTATACCTAACGGGTTGGAATATTTATCCCAGAAGTAAAGAAAGCTTTCACTACTCATGAATTATGAAAGTTTCTCTTCCTGCCTCACTGCAACAACATATGGACTCTTTGCAAGTGTGTGATGGCTCTTCATAGCATGTCTACAGTTTTTCTTATTTGTAAGCATTAAAAAAATTTTTGGAGCAGCCATAGTTTGGGGAGCGAAGGAAAGCGCGAGCAGAAAACACAACACTGAACAGTTGTGTTCCAGCACAGAGATATTCCAACCAGCACACAGATATTCCAACTGCCCAAGCCACACTCTGACTGTGAGCCAGGGCCCAGCCTGCAGGGCTGCAGACACTGCAGGAAAAGCCACAGCTGACTGCAGGACTTGGCCTGAGCAACACTTCCCCATCTCCTCAGAGAGCTTTCCTAAGGCACACAAACCAGGCGGCTCTGCCTAACAGAGGGTGGCATCCCTACATCTACCTTTGTTTCCTGAAATTATTTCTCCTTTCAGATGTCCTCAGTCCTTCCACAAATAAATCCCAGAAAATGTTGTCTTTCTTGTCCCCTCTAGCTATTCCTTCACCTTTCCCCATCCTGTGGCTGCCCCATGCCACCAGCACCACTGCTCAGTGGCTCCTCACGGGTGAGAGGGGAAGGTGTTCAGGGACTGCATGATGCCGAGCAGACCACCAAAGTATCCAAAATATTCCTGAGCATAAACTACATGATGAAGTTCAGGAAGCCAAATGTTATTGAAATAATCTTTCAGTAGTTTCCTAGCAACAATGTTTCAGATGTTCCCTAGTTATTTCCCCCAGCAAGAATTCCAGATATTGTAACAACTGGAGAAAAGGTGTTGAAAGGTGCTGAGCTTAAGTGTTGCACAGTTGAAAAGTCAACACATTTCTGCCTGTTTAGAGAGGTACAGTATTTCCATCTTCCAGGATTTCTAAGCACCTGTTGAGGTCTGTGTCTAATACAGAGAGCAATAAAATATGTTCTTGAATCACAACAGTGTTCTGCGGGACTCAGCTGAAACATATCAGCAAAGCACATGAAAACATCTCTGGGATGCCTGCCCCCCTCATCCCACATTTGGCTGCTTTGGGCTGGATTCAGGAGTGCTCATTTACCCAGCAGAAAATCATCACAAGATACATTTGCCACCCAAGATGGCACCGGGATATATAATACACCAGGGCTATATGGAGACAAGGCATTGGGTGCTAGGCTAATGAAAAAGAAAATGCTTTTCCTGCATCAGCCCAGGAAATAAAACACCCCTCTGAGCAACTCCTGTAATCCCAGTCAGATCCCAAACTCAAGCTACCTGGAACTCCGATCTCCTGCTCAAGCATTACAGCATTACCATTTCGGTCTGTAAAGACTAAATAAATGAAAGAAGTCTGAAGCAGACAGTGCAACCCATGACAGCATGTTCTCTATGTCCTCTTCAGGACTTTGTCAGCAGATGCGTTAGACCAAGGAAGCAGCTGAGCAGAGCTCTGATGGAAAATCTTTGGAAGCAGAGGCTTAACCTGATAGAAAGGGCAGACTGTTCAAAAGCACTGTTTTAAGGTTAGTCCAAACTGTCAAGGTTATTCAAATAATCTGGCCAGGTAAAGTCAGTCACAAGCCTCCCAAGCCAGCCAAACTATCCCCCTTCCCCCAGAGCAAAGCCAAAATCACTGAAATTTAAAAAGCAATTAGGCATAATGTGTCCCAAAGATTCCCTAAGACAAATTCCTTCCCCTGAAAATGGAACTGTTTGGGGCAACACAAACACCACCTCTGCTCCATCTTAAAACATGATTCATACCATTAAGTGCTTTGTTTCCCTCTTGCAGCATGTAATGTTTGGACTTCTTAAAAGGGTCATATTGAATTAGCGTGTTCACCTTGAAACCACACAGTGGAACAAAAAGCTGTGTGCCAAACAGCACTCCAGAGGGGACCAGCTTGCAAGAATGCAATTTTCCCCTGTTCAGTAAGAGGAACAAGTGTTGTGACAACCTTTAAATGCTCAGGTCCAAACCACAGATCTTCTCCCCCGTTCCTCTGAGCTTGCAGCAGTGTCCAAAATGCGCAGGCTGCATTCTGGGCACCAGGCAGGAGAGCCCCCAGGGAAGCACTGGGCGAGCTGCATATCTAACCACAGACATATTGCAAGGATCAGCTATCAGAGACTGGTTATGTGGCTGTCACAGCTCATTGGATTTCTTTGTCTTTATCCACTCTAAGCATTTAAAAGACAGCCCTGTGTTCCCGTGTCTAAAAGTATTTGGTAAAGCTCATATATCTTCTAAAGGGGAGGGAGCAAGAAATAAACTCAAAATCCTGACTTGAAATAACCTGAAATAATAGTAGTTTTCTTCAGAGAAGTTGAGAAGAAGTTGTGGAGAGAGTAACAGTGTTGGTAACATCTTATAAGGATTTAGTTTACACATGTGACCTATTTGGTGCATTGTCTCAGTTATGTGGTGCACAGGGAGCTGGAAGTATAACAACAGATAAAAGATACAACTTACACTGCTGAAAAAATGTGAGCCATTTCAGCTTCTCTTGTACAGTTATGAATAACTCATTCACAGAGGGAAGATTTTTCCAGCAAAAGGAACACAATCCAGAAAATTCCTCTGAGGAGAATTTTTTTCCAAATTATAATGCAGAGCATCACTTATACAGCGATCCTCAATAAACATTTTGTGGGGAAAAAACCCTTGATTATCTTCTAGTGAGCCTCAACAGAGATATCTAGATCATGACCAGGTAGGTCCTCTGCAGGTTCACACCTCACAGCAAGGATCATTAAAGATTTCAGAGCATTTGCTATATTTCACAGAATAAACTAGAAGCAGCAGTTCAGTATGGCAGCAGGCTGACTCATGGGGGTCCTGGCCATCTATCCTGTGAGCAAGCAGATATACAGGATGATTATTTTGAGGTTTGTGTGTGTAGACTTGTGTAAAACACACAGGTGCTTTAATGAGCATCTTCCTTCTGCAAGGTTCATCATGGTGATGACAAATTTCATGGAGACTTCAAAAGTTCCACCATGGTCCATGATTAAAAGAACAAGTGGTACAGTAAGATTCTCATCAACAGAGTCTGCTTCAAATGTCATCTTTCCATGTGCTCCAGCACTACACATCCCACGTGCTCCTTGGATCTTTGGAGACAAGGCTGCAGCCCCTCCCTGCAGGGAGAAGGAGGCTGCCCTGCACTCCCCAGGGAGCTTTTCCAGAGCTGTCTGCTCAGAGCACAGCAAAGCACTGGCACAGGGTGGACAAACCAGCTCTCACTGGAGAGTCTGTGAGGGGAGGTCTCAGGTGCTGCCTTTGCTTCAGAACAAAGAAATAAGGTGGGTGGTATTTCTTTTATCCCAGCAGCTAACTGATCAGCTGTGCAGGCAGCAGCACAACACGTAGAGCAGAGCCCTTGTCCCTAGGAGTTTATGATCCAGGAAAAAGACAAAGAACAGCAGCAGGAAAACCAGGACACAGAAGGAAATGCAGGCAAAGCTCCTGGCACTGCTCTCAGAGCAGCCCCAGCCTGACCACTCACAGTTATGAGAAAGAGAACAGATTTTGATGCAGTAGGATCAGAAGGTTGAAGGGAAGACAAAACAGATTTGGAGCTTTTCAGGAAAATCATCCTTAGTCCACCTAGTCCTCACTCCACAACTATTTCTCGCTCTCTGTCCTTCACCTTATTTTGCCCTTAATCTCACTGTGCATTTTTCCTCCCAGCTCAAAGAGCAAACTCACAAGGGAGCCAGATGTGCTGAACGTATGGGTATAAAGAGGCAATCTGCATAACAACAAGAACCATGTGAAATAATCTCATTTTTCCCATCTTGCTTCTATTTTTTGCCCAGTGGAAAGAAATAAAATATAGACCTAGTTGATGGTTTGTTCTTTTCAAAGCAGTTCCATTTTCTTTCATTCCTGCCTCCACCTTTCAGGGTTTGGATATAATATATGGCTCTACAAATACTTCCCATCCACATACATGTATGCATTACTGTTTTGCAGCTGTATTGCAAAGATCCTTTCTCTCCAAATTATTTCATCTAAAGTGAAAGACAAGTGCCCCCTATGGTCAAGCAAATAATCTATTGTTCAAATTGCAATTATACTGTATAAACGGAGCCCCATTAGTTTCCCTCTGAGCACAATGTAAGCCCAAAGAACTCAGTAAGCAGCAATTTTTGAGGAGAGAGAATCATGAAGGGAGAAAAAAAGAAAATTATTGGTCTGTTAACTGTAAAAAAGGATGATTCTCTTTTGATCTCTTGTTAGAAACCCATAGGGGATGCTGAATACAGAGATAAGGTTCTTGGTCAGGGTATCTGGATACACAAATTTGAATACTATGTTAACCTAGACCACACATTCCTCTAAAGAACTGATATTTTCTCTCATTATATAACAAATGTGTTTCATCAGCTTCCTACACTCAAAGATCCAAAACTGGAAGCAAGGGGAATCTCCACAGAGCCGAGTTTCACAAAAAGGGATGCCACAGTCTCAGCTGTATTGACAGTAAAGAAGGGGAAGTGGCTCAAAAATATTAAAGAATATTAAAGCTTAAGTCCAGGTGTCCAAGTGGTCTCTGGAAAACCTTCTCTCTTCACCTATTAAGGGGACTGGATTTTGCAAGTACCTTGAACCATCAACCACGGACTGTTAAGCACTGCACACACCTATAAAAATCTGGCCTCAGCTGTGGGTGCTGAAGACCTACAAATGAAGCCAAAGAAAATCTGCTCTGCTGGATTTTACCCAAAGCCAGTTGAATCAAGTTTTGGACCAGCTTTAAGAATTTTTGCTGAAAGTCATAAGAAACTGGATCTTCCCCTTGTGCACCATGCAAAGGAGAGAGAGCCAGCAGCAGCCCCAGCCAGAGGAGGGATGGAGAGGGAGCTGTGGTCACAGGACCATGATCAGGAGGCAGTATTTACTTTAAAACTGATTAAACATTAGAATTTAGTGCCTCTGACAAATGTGCTGCTTCTTTGTCCAGCCTACTTTATTCTCTTCATTGTTCAGAACAGACCACCACTGAAGTTGTCATTTTAAAATACTCTCCACTGTGATTAAACAGCTACTGCAGTCAAGTAGTTCTATCTTCTATCAAAGTTTGTAAATCACAGTATTTTAAAAAGATGCAAGAAAATTACTCTGGTATATAATAGTTATTTGATTTTTTACATATGTGTAGAAAAAATAAGAACATTAGATCTCTATCCTTTAATTAAAAAATAGTTGGGGGGGGAGGGAGTAATATCTTAATAAGTAACATCTGACCAAAAAGTATTTAGTAAATCATACCCTAAGTGTGGCCAAAAACTGTAAGATTTACTGCAAGTAAATCATTATTGCTATCTGAGTCTGAATAGCTTCCATCTGATTTCTGTATGGAAATACACTCCATGGAAGCACAGCCTTGAACTTCAAAGAACATGCAGGATGCTACTAATTTCTGTATCTGACAGTGTGATGCAATGTTTGGATTTGCATCTCTGCACTTCAAAGCGTGGCACTCTCTAGATAAGGTCTCCGTTTATTTTGACATGGATTCACAGAGGTGAACAAGAAAGCAGCACCCAAAACAGACAGTAACTCCCCCAAAAAGCAGGCAAAAAAACCCCAAACCAACACAACAAACCCCCCAGTCCTGCTCTGTTTGCTTCTCTCTGAATTCAGTTATGCCCTGGAGACCAAGGATTACAGAGGAAGAGTACAAGTCATGGTTGCAGTACTTCAAGAAATCTCCAGTGTCCAAAACACAGTGTCAACATATGGTACTCAAATGCAGATTTGGAACATCTTTGAAGTAATATTGAATCTGACTAACGGGTAAAACACAAACCTAGCTGCCTTTTTTTCTTTATTATTTCATACTGAGGTTGTCAGAATTTCAAGTAGGGTAGCTAGATGCTAGTGCATCTTGATTCTGTGAGTTATATAGAATTTTATGTACAAATATCACCAAAATTAATTCTGATAGTCCACTTTACTTTTTACCAATCTGGCAAGACCAGGATCCTACAGGATAAAGACATAAAAGCTTTTTTTCATTTTATAAAGACACTTAAAAATTCACGCTCTACATGTGTACAATGTCTCTGACATTGTAGTCCTAAAGAAAACTCTAAATGCTGGGATTTGTTCACAACTGCAGTACAAATCTTATTCCTACCATCAAAACACATAAACAAGTCTCTTGCAACTCCAGCTCCAAGAACTGTTCTCACCTCCCTTGTATAAAACATCCAAGATTTTTCAATGCAAACAGCTGCTGATCAGGAGCATATATACAACTGCTATAATTATTTATTTATAATTAATTAAGCACTGATCATGTTCAGCAAAAATATTCAAGAGAAAAAAAATTCTTACAAATCTGACAGAACAGAGAGAGGTGTTGGGAGCCTAAAGTGGAAAAATCTTTAAGCTGAAAATCCAGAAGTTGAAAATTGCTGACATTTTGCAACCTTGTGTAATGCAGGTTCAAACAGCTGCACTTAAAGTCACATTATGTAAGATACCACTGTCACTAAGGTTCCTAATTGTGGAGTAATTACCAGGTATCTCATACCTTAGGTATACACTGTCCTTATAATTTAGTTTGCATAATATGCCACTACATGAAAAGGATTGTCTTTGTATTTAATCATCTTTGATTTTTTTTAGGGTTTTTTAAGGAAAAAAAAAAAGGAAAAAATATCAAAGCTAACAGGACTCAGAAGATTTGTGTAATAAACATCATATGCAGATTTTTATTTCCCAATTCAGCTGGAGATCAATGAAGTATTTTGAAGTTTGATTAAGGCAGTTAAGCCTCTCAAAAGTTCCTGTTTCAACATTAAAAATAAGTTGTGTGGTACTGTTGTATTAATATTTTTTTAAAAGGAATAGCAAGTTTCATTTGCTCAATTAAAAGACCAAAAATCAAATAGTGTTCAAAGAAAGAATTCAAAATTAGAATGCTACTTCTTACTCATTATGATTAGTTATCATTCACTCGGTGCAATATTTACACATATTCCCAAATCCCTTGGTCCTTCCTGAGGCAAAAAAGGTCAGCAGGAGTTTTGACTTCATCCTTCAGGATTTGGCCCATATGGAATTAGAAACCTATATAATTCCAAGCATTTTCTCTGTTATATAGAATTCTCGCATACTTAAGCAACTTTGTATTTAGAACGAATCTCAGAGCTTAAATGCACCTCGCATCTGGATCATGGATTGTGCTCCATATTATACAATCTGCAGTTACTGGAAATGTTTGTATCCTTTACTGAGAAAGAATGATTCATTTCATAGAAATTTTCATCTGCTATTAATCTTCCAGGATATAGTTAGTGTTCTGATATTTTCAGATATTGTTTTATGGAGGGATTTAAAGTAGCTCTCCCTTGGCAGCCTGCAAGATTACTCAGTGATTATAAGCAACTCAATACTGTATGACAGCATTTCCATGCAAGGGACTTACAATCATGTTTCATTAATTCGGCTTGAATGAAGCCTCATTTCAGGCCTTGAGGAGCTTAAGATTTATGTGAAATTAATAACATAACAGATGTCTTCACAATTTGGTTCCTCTGAAAAAAACTGATTACTTTGAAAACTTCAATGCTTTAAAATGCAGACTGAGGGAGTTTTTACTCTAGGGTAAAGAGTTACTCGTTTATATCAACTGAATCTCGGAACTAAGTGGAATTTAAATGTCAGATTTATATTAAATAGTCATATTCACCATTATTACATGTAATAAACAAAAGCCTACTACTTTCCTTAATAAGCAGTGTTGGACATTTAAACCAAAGCTTAGAGAGATAAAGTCAGCACCTTTGCTAAGCAGTAGGAGTAAGTGAGACACAGGGGAGGTAAAAGAAGAATATCCAGGAAGCGCTGGGTTTTTATCTTTGTTTCTGATAATTTAATCATCTTTTCCTCATAGGAAAACAAAATGCATCTGTGCTCACACAAAACTCCCCACTTTATAAGAGTTGAAGCTGTCTCTTGTGGATGCACATGCCTAAGGCCAAATGCCTTCTTTCTTTCACAGGACACTTTAAACACTGGCTTCTCTTCCTTTTTTTTTTTTTTTTTTCATTTTTTCAAAAATTCAATTCTTTTATCTAGGCTTCAGCCACACTAGATGCCTTGCAAGCTGAATTTTAACGCATGTATGAGCAAGGGGTTTATCTTTAAGGAAACTGTCTATGCGATTACTTCTCCAAGTCCCCCCCACAAAAAAAAAAAGAAATAATTGAAATAAAAATTATCTCTTAGTTTTGCTTTTTGATCCGATATGCTGAAGGGCACGGGGAACAATGCATTTTTGATTCACACACTCAAGTACAGCTGATAGGATAGTCACTGCGATGGCTCGATATGCAAATATGTTACATTAAGGGTTGGAAATCGACACAGCGCCGGATGTTACAGCTAAGACACTATCAGCAAAATCGTAACAATTAGCTGTTTGATTGCTGCAGACACGGTTCATGCACCAGCCTCACATTTATAATGAGGTACCCCGGATCCCTTTCTTGTCTCGCCCCACCCTCGGCACCATGTCCACATTGATACGATGCCTCGCCAAGAGGTAAGGGCTCCGAGATAAAGACCAAATATCAAAAGCATTAGTATAAATTACAATTGTACATTATTAGCTATTTAATTACAAGAGATATCAGAGTGGAGGCTTGCTGATTTCATGCTTATGTTAAAAGTTACCATGGCAGTATTTCTGCCTTGCGAGACTGCATCAGGAATTATTGCTAGCACATGCTAAAACAGACAAAGCAATGTGTTCTCACCACATTCTCTCCCTGTCTCTCGCTAAGTTTAATACCAAGGAATTCCTTAGGCATCTGAAGGGAAAAAAAAAACCAAAAAAAGCACATGTCTGGCATGGGGCTGTGAACCAGATCTGAATTTGGAGATAAAGTCGGCGCTGGGCCTAAGGCGGGCGGCGGCGGCGCTGACGGCGGAGGTGACTTGTTCTGCTCTCCGTGAGGGACACCCGGCTGCACCAGCTCCCCCCTCCTCGCCCACAGCCCCCCGAGGGATGGCATTAGCTGTGCCTCCACAAACAGCTGCTTATCAGCTCCTCTGGAGGGAGGAAGAAGCAGTGGGTGGCAGAAGGTTGTTGCAAGGAGCGGGGGGATGGAGGGAGGAAGTGGGGTGGGGGAAAGGAAGAGGACCAAAAAACAGGAGACATTAATAAGGATGAAGGAAAAGGGGGGGAACTGCACTCTACCCAAACATGAATGCAGACAAAGGTCTGATCAAGCAGCACACTTATTCACATGCCATTGATTTCTCCTTATTTACAAACATGCAAGATAATGCCTAAATAGACCCATTAGTCCACCAGAGAGAGAGAATCAACACAGGGAGATGTTTTTTGGTGTCTTGTCTTTTTTTAAAGGAGGGAAATCATCATTTTACAATAAACATCTAAAAAAATTCCTCTGTGGTGAGATGTAACAAAAGCTGGAGTTACACATGGAGTTTTTCCTTCGAATTCCCCAGCTGGCACCATCCCCAGTGCCTGTGTGCCACAGCCATGCAAAGCCATCTTCAAAGGTGCTGGGATCCCCCTAATCGGGCAACAGGGAGCCGTGTCGGCATGGCTGGATGTGAAAAGCTTGGATTTCATGTCAGGCTTTTACTTCTTTTCGGGCCTCTGCACGAGATCTCAGCGGACTGTGGTTAACAAGGACAGGCGCTGACAGATGTTGTCATGCACCACAGCAGAAACCTTCCTGCTCAGAGGAGATACACTTAAAGCCAAATGAGCAATATCATTTGAATTGATTAATGAATCCCAGAGAGCTGTGGTGGCAAAGGCTCTCTTCAGCCTCGTGCCAGTGAAGTGTTCTCACCCATGACATACAGGCCCTTTTCTGGCTGAAGCACACCAAAAACCTCAACCAGAAAGGAATCACTCACCACCGAGCTGCAGACAAATGGACCTGAAGGTCCAGGTCTCATCTTACCTCATCTGTTTTTCAAAGGTTCATAGAGCATTAGTTTGGAAAGAGAAAGTAACGTAGAACTTATCATTTATTATGTGTTAAACACAGGGGTGATATGACCTCAGGTACCAACTCCTTTAGCAGTGGCAAGGAAGAATTGAGGGGTTTGAAGCTGTTGCTGGGATCAATCTGGCCCCAAAGAGGTTTGGATGATCTTTACTTAAAAGTCTTACCCTTACAGTGTGGCTTTAACATGTAGAAGTAAAAAACATTCTGAACAAAATCCTGAAAAAGGGATGAGAAACCCTGAACACAGCATTTTCCTTTTTTTTTTTTTTTGTCCCACTGTAATGCATTAATAGAAAGTATAGAAAGGAAAATCCATGCACTTTAATTCACTTTGCCTTAAAATGGCTTAATTTGAAGGTATTTTTTGACACTTTCCCATCTTTGAGCATATCCATCAATAGCCTCAGTGATTGAGTGCTGTTCCTCTGCTCCATTCTCCTTTCCTTCATCTCCAGATTTCAAGTCAGCTTTGTCTGGTGATGCTGGTACTGAACATACAAATTCCCCATCTTTCTGAATAGTTTCACCTCTCTATCAACCTTCTGTAAATTAAAACATCATTTATCACAACAGACCAATAAAACAAGTGTTTTAGAAAAGACAGCTTTCAAGGAAAAATAGAGCAGCAGGATTAGGGTAATTCAGAAGCAAGTAAAAGTTTTCTGGAAGTGGCAAAAGCATCTAACATGAAAAGCTGAACTAAAAGATAATCTCAGACTCCACATTCAATTACAACACTTCATTTATATAATGAGAAATATGTTTGAACAAAGACATATTTTCTTCTCCAATTTTTCCCCAAAATAAAATTTCAGTATTAAAACCTTGCTAGTGTAAAAGAAATGGAATACCAAAGGCGTTTTCTCTCCAAACCCTTCATCAATACTGACACCCTCCCCCCAAAGTTTAGGCTTTGCTGAATCAGCATTTTGACCAGCTGGAATGTTCCCCCTCCATTCCTCACAGATGCTCTCACTTGTTTGGAGATGGATTTGGAGATATGGGGGATGACTGCTTACACTGACATTCTCATGAGGATAAGATTTGGGACTTAGCCTACCAAGCAGAAATAGACTCTTATGAGAAAAAAAAATCCAGAAAGAATAATAGTAAAAGTGGGTATCAACACAACCTGACTTGTAACCTGTCTGGGCTTCTCACCCCAGCTGCTTCATGTGACAATGGTGACAGGACTGTCTCCCTTCCAGCTACAGGGCTCCCCTGGGTGCTGTACTAAATCACACATTTGAGCACCCTAATTTAGTTCACACTGTCTCATGGTGCTCATGAGTGGGGTTACAACTCAGTGTTACTCAAAATCTTTGAAACTCCAGAGTTAATAAGCATTGTTAAACTGCATTTCTCAGCCCTTGAACACACAGTCCTGTTCCTGAGTCCAAAATGGGACAAATGATCTCGTCTCTCTTGGCTTGCTGGAGTCCCCAGATAATACTCCTAGATGCCAACTCATCTATTTAAAAAGAAAAATATTCACAGGCATATTAGTGGTGCAGTTAAATAAATAAGAATTAATTTAAATCAATATTATCAGGGGAACAACCTCCTTTCAGCTCCAACAACTTTTATAAAAAAAAATCCAGCAAACAACCACCTCAGATCATGGTAAATGGAGCCAAGCAATTTCTTAATATAATGCTTGTTATATTCACTTTAAGGGGAAAAGTAAATGAAGACTACAATAGGAAAAACAAAAACAGGCAGATCTAACTGTACAATAAATACAGAACGTGCCCTATTTAATCTGCTTACAGTAAAATCCACTGAGCAAAATTATAATTTGATATGGCTCAGCTTAGCCAATAGAAACTCATAAAATGTCTTAACATCATAATACATTGTACAAAAGAATCACTAAGTACCATAAAACATATGGGAATATGGGTCTGTAGTTATCCATTACTCTTTGCCAGTGTAGCATATTAAAATGGTTTCTATTTAAGTGCAGAGATCCCTGAAGTATACTACAGTCTTAATTAAAATGTCAATAAAATGCAAAAGTGCATTGGGGACCTTATCTGATTTTTAAATTTTTTTTTTGTTAACTCTTTCAGAGAGTTATTTCTTAATAGCTCCATTACACTACTGAGGTTTGAAGCAATTAAAAATAAACATAACTAAGCCATTTTTAATAATTAGCTGCAATCTGAGCATGATCTGTATCCTTTCTCTTTAGTACTATTCCCTGCAGGACTAGCTGGCAGGTTAAGTCAAGACTGGAAAAGTAGGTCCTTATTGGAGGCCAGGAAACAATGGAAACAAGGAAAAAAAATGCTTTGGGTATTCTCATCCCAATAGCTTATTTTCTTTCAGTAGCTTTTACAAAAGGGAGCAGGATTTTTTTTGTGACTCTTTTTCTGAGATCAGAGACCTTGACCAGGTAAGAATCTGTCTGGTTTTCAGTGACTGAGTGGGGACAGCTTTTCCTAGGCACGGGGGACACCGCCCTGTAGGACAGGTTTTCTCTCTGAAGCTCTTGCTCTGCCTTTCCACAGGACATCAGACCCACCATAAATGGGAATAAAAACTGGAACTGGCCAACAAATATCTACCTACTTTTTATTTCCTTTAATGAACTTAAAATTGTCTTAGAAAAATTTCTTTTTACAGAAAAAAAAAAAACAAAGATATATCACAATATTTTTCTAAAATGTGAAACAAAGTTCAATTTTAAGAATAAGATCCCATCTTTGCTTTCTGTGATATTGGAAGGATAACAATGGGACATGTAAGCAAGCTTTTCTCTTGCTTCCTCTTACATTCTCCCATCCTCTTGTACCAGAACTATTATTAAAGATAAACTCATCCCATACAATAGTTCTTTAAAATCTGCATCCCCTTGAGAAAAGAGTATCTTTGGAATGGAACTTGTCCAGTGCTGGTTTTGAAATCTGCACTTAGTGGCTGAATGCATACCATGCATCTATTTTTAATAGGCTGAATGAGCAGAGAAAGGAAAAAGCCAGAAGTAAATAAGAGAAGTTTACCAGATCAACATGCCTTCAGATTGCAGCAGGATCTGTTTCTCTTTCTACTTCACCCCCCTCTGCATCCACTTTATGTTAAGTGACAAGCAGTTGGCAGCTTTTGCAGATATATTGACAATAGAGGACATATGATACAGCTGTGAAGATTTGTCTTAACAGGGTTTCAGCTGGTTTCTACTAACCAACAGCCAACAGCCAGATTTTGGGGGTTATGACCTCTAGTTATTTGAAAGAACTAGGGGGAGGAGGCAGGCAACACATTTTATGCACTAGTCTGCTGTTCCTAGAATATTTTTAGAACTCACTGTCATAAAACTGAGCCTGTTTAATGATTCTCTAAAAAATATTTTTTTAAAAAAGTGATTGGAAAGGACATATCTTGTGAACAGAGCTGGAAATTTAAACAGTCATGGGGCCTGTCATGGTTTGATTAGCAAACCAAAACCACTACAGGGCCCTATCTTGTATAGTGCTGAGCAGGAGCTTCCTGCCAAGTGCCAAATATTCTCACCTCTGAGGGGTAATACAGAAAGTGAAGGGTTTTAGCCCAGTATACTACATTCCCTTTAGTGAAGATAGCCCACATTATGTTTCTCAGTTCCTCCAATACTTTTTCTTTTAAAGCTATAATAATAAAGGATTTGGGCTTCTAACAGCAGAGCAACTCTCCTGTCAATCTCATATCCACTACGTGGATTTCTTACAGACATACTATTTTCCATAATCCTAAAGGTCTCATGTAACATTTCTAAATGCCTCATTTCCATGTGATGTCACTGTAACAGTTTGGGAGGAAAAGGAAGGACTGCAGTTCTAGAATGGACAGGTGCCATCAGTCAAACTTGGACCCCACTTGAGCTTAAAGGAAGAATAAATCAAATTTTGATTGCCAAACATATGTACAAATTCCTACAAAGCATGTGGCTATTGCATCATGATTTGACTAAGTTACTTCTGTCAAGTGTAAAAGTCATGGAAAACTTGAAAAATATAGTAACTGTCCAACAAATAATCTTAAAATACTCAACCACTGGATTAGGCTCAGTAGAGCTCACTAACCTATTTAGCTCTCCTGGTGAAATTAGCATCACAGAAAACCCTCTGCACTGAGTACTGTAAATATAAAGGCAGAGGAAATCCCTCTAACAGGCACCACCTCCTGGAGATGGGAGTTTGAAGGCCTTGCAGGTGGATGCTTTGGAGACAGGAGTTGGCAACTTGTAGAGCTTGCCACTGTGTTGTGTGACTTGAATAACAACACACCCATAAATTCAATAGAAACAACTTTCCAGGGACCCTCTGGTTTCCAGAAGACCAGGGAGGACCCAAAGGAGAAATCTCCACAATGTTCTCTAAACCAGCCAACTCTTTGTTCCTTGTTACCACCGAGAATTCTATTATTACTAGAGAACACACCACAAATAATTACAAATTTTAAATTGAATTAGACTTAAGGAGACTTGTCTCTAGTAACATATTGATTGGTTTCTAATGTTGTAATTAATTATAAAAATAACTTGCCTGCAGCCATCATATACATATCTATATTTAAATAAATCTGGTTTGTCTTATCAAGAAATGGGTTAGCAAAGACAAAATCACTGTTATTAATGCTTATTAATGAACCACTGAACTAAAACCAGCAAATTTTTTTTTGCATCTTTACATACACTGCAGCCAGAAACATTACAGCTGGTATGTACAAAACATTTTTCAGGAATGGCTTGTGTGCAGTGACTTTATATTCAATTCACATCTGAGTTAACGTTCACCTGTAGGCGAGTGAATTAGAGACCCGTGTTGAAGTCTCTTAATCATAAATGTCTTTTTGTCAAATCACAAAATAAACAGGAGCAGCCAAGACACAGAAGAACCTGCCATTAACATCACACTGATGCTAATTCTGTCTTTGAAGATCTCTGTAACACACACCCCGCAGTATTTCTCTGCTGTATGAAACAAAATTCAGGTATTTCCAAAGTTATCGTACTGCAGGGGAGGCTGCAGGAAGTACTGAAGGAAAACACTATGAATTAGTCTTCATTTCCCCTGTTGTTCCCCCCCCTCCAACTCTAAGTGCCAAGTCTTGAACTAGAGGTCACTGATTCCTCCTTCTCCTTTCAACCTTGCTAAAGGTGAGGCAGAGGCATATTTTCTTCACCTACCAATAATCTTCCACCCTCCCTATGCAGCATAACCAGTGCTTCCCTCCAGCAGGACACACACATTGCAGAATGTGCTTCCAGTTCCTACCCTCAAGGATGGGCCTCCCCCACCCAACACCATCACTGGGGTACAAGAGGCCCCCTGAGCTACTCTTCCTACACTTGGGGAGATGCTCAAGCTCAGAAAAATAGAAATTACAACACATGGAACGCTAAAAAGCTATCCTGTTCTCCAATATTTATTTTCTTCTCAAGTGTTGGAATGCTTTCTTTCTATCTCAACAGCAGTTTAGAAATTTTGCACTGATTAATCTGGGGAAGGAATATTTGCACAGACAAACACTTGCCAAGACACACAGAGCAGCTGCAAAAAAAGTTCTCACCCACTAACTCGAAAGTATGTGACATGTTCTCTGGCCATATCATATTTTTTAGTAGGCTTTGATTTGAAAGGTAGCATCTGTAAGTCAAACACTTCCATTTGTTAAGAAAACAGATACATTTGTTTCCCAGCAAAAATAAGGAAAACACTGTCAAGTTCAGAGGCAGAAACAAACACTGTGAGAATTTTGCCAGAGTGGAATTTTAACATTTTAGACTGCATCAAAAGGTATGAAGTGCCTTGATATGCCCTTGATTTTTCTCCAATAGTCAAATAAATAATTGACAACTTCCCCAGCAGAGTATGGGATGCTCAGGAAAAATGTGTGTGAATTTCAGATTAAAAACACAAATATTTCTTTATCTACCAGACCCATTTCAGGGGCATAAATATATTCTTTCTTAGGCAGAACCTTTATGGTGCCTCCAAGGATGATTCATAGCTTGGTCTCTGATACATGAAAGTTGAAGCCTCAAAGTCCTTCTGAAGTCATTGAGACTCAGCTCTGGTATGAACTGAATCCACCTAAGTAGTCATGAGAGAAACTGTGACACATTTTCCTGACTTGAAATAATTCACGTGTGCTGGGATCTGTTGTAGAGTAGTAAAACTCTTTGTTTTCACCAGAATGTTTAGCAAAAGATTTTTCAAGTGTTTTTGATTCTTTTGACAATCTCAGGCTTTCAAAGGCAAGTTTATGTTGCATAACTGTATCTTCATAAGCCCAAAACAGTAATAAAAGATGAAGCTGTGATGTGGACAGAGAGGAAACAGGAAATGGTGTACCAGCAGTAAAAACACAGAAAAGTGCCTGTTCTCAGAAACAGAATCCTGCAAGATGCTGAATGAAGATACTGGGAATATTCACATCCTGTGAAGCCTGAGAGTGCTCAGCTGCTTTCAGAATGAAAACAAATGACTGGCAATTGCTCAGAGTGGTGAAAGTGGGAATTGCATCTCATTTCATGTGCCTTACTTGCAGCCCTTCAGTGTTGAAATCACCATCTTCTGGTTTTTTTAAGGCAAATCACAAAGGTAACAGGAAAGGGAAAAACAAACAAACAAGAGTTGGGTAAAAGAATCCCTGAGCAACAGGAGCAAGTCCCAGTTAATGCTGTTTACCTTACTGATGCAAAAAGAAAGAGATAGTATAAAAGTGGTTTTTTCTTCACATCCTAGAGGAAAGCTTGTGCTGTTCACAGAGCAGCCCCAGCCCCTGGTCCATGGGGCCACTTGGGTACAGTCACCCTCAAAGATCCAAAGCTTTTCCTTTGCTCAGGCAAGTGTCCCATGTGAACATGCACACGGAGCATTTTCCAATATATATGTAAAACTGTTGACATATCTTTAAATAATCTTTGTCATAGTGTTCTGTATACATCAGCAGGGGGGCTCTCCAGTTTTGCAAGTATCATTTGAAATAAATATTTGTATTTAAATTCTATTGTGTTACCACATATCCTTAAGCAGATTGGAAAATTTCTAAATATTTACATATATTTGAGACATCACCAAATGTGTTTGGGGTGGTGGGTGGGGAAGGCACATCTGCTATCCATTTTCTGCAGTATGAATGCTTACATTTTTGTTGTTGAGGAAAAAAAAGATGGCTTCAACTGTTAAAGACAGCTCCTCATCCTCAGGCATTGCTAAGTATATCAACTGCCCAGCTCCTGGGATGTGCATGAGGTAGTTGTTCTTTCTGAAAAATGCAGTTCTTTGTGCATTTTTTCTTTTGTAAACACAGATTTAACAGCACCGAGCAGGCTATTAAGAAAATATTTCCAACACATTTCTTATGCGAGAAAGGCCTTCTCCATATCTTTTCAAAAGCCTAAGTAAGCTTCCAAAATTTGGAAGGGAAAAAAAATCCACAGAGGTCCTAAAGCAAATTCAGCATTATCCTGTACTTTATATGTCCAGAGTAAAACAAATCAAGAAGAATGTGATCAAAAGAAGAGTAAATATGCATGGCAGTGTCACAAAGAAGACATAAGTAAGGACAGATTTGGTCACTTTATAATATTCATATGGTACTAAACAAGTCAAAGCTCTGTGTTTGTAATGCCAGAGCCAAATGCTGGCAATTTGGCAATTCACCAATTAACATCCCCTGTTTGCACAGACTGGAATAAACAACCCCAGATATTCAGATAAAACACAGAGCTGAATCCTCCCTAAGCCCTGCTGATACACTCTAATTCCTAATTGTTCATACTCTGTTGTATTTTTTTAAGGTTCTTAAACACCTGACTCTGAAACCAGCACTTACACCTTACTCTATAATCTCATCCTTTCTGATAGGAGCAACTCCTCAGAGGGTTTATGTCTCCACTCAGGAGACTGAAGGTCACAGGCCCTGACAGCACATGGGACACCAGTGCCTACACTGAACACACTGTGGGATTTGGGGATACTGACAATTTACCTGATGCTGTCTACTCCAGGAACAAAGCCTGACCTTACTTACCCCTCTTATCCAAGAAACATATTTCTCTGGCACATATCTTTAGCTGTAAAAATTAAGAACAATCTCATCATCTGCATAATATTTCACATCAAAACATAAAACAAGAGACGTGGACCATTAGTCATTCATCACACTAGATTCTCTTGAATCTTGACAACAGAACATAAATAAAATACAGGAAATTGGGATTCTCTTATTGAAATCCACACCAACAGCCTCCTCATTTGCTACACCTGAGCCCTGTGTAAGGTGGACAGGCACAGTTTCTGCATGCTTCCCCCATATCTGAGGACTAGGGGGGTTCAATAGGCATGGGGTTGTACATCTTAATAATTGCTTTTCAGCTAACCGTAAAAGTGGCATAATAACTACTATTTTCAGTAATGGCAACACTATATTTTAATGACACTATTTCAGCTTGCTAATTAAGTGGACAGATTAGTGATATATAAATATCTGTTCCTTCACAGATCTAATAAAGCACTTTACCCATATGAGACATGCACATACTTCCAGCTAGAAGTTTCCTGAAGAAATGCAGCCACAGGTGGGGCAGCTAATCCAGGGAAAACTCACACCCAGGTACATTTACTGTCCCTCACCTTACAGATATTCAGCAGAAATGGGAGCCCTTCACAGCCCTCTGCACTTTAACAGAGGGCTTCTGAATTTCCATCTCCAGCTACACAGCTGGCAAAGAAAGTTTTGACTGACAGGAGATATTTCTCTTCCACACAACTCAAGAATATCTCCTGTAATTGTTTCTTAGGTTGGTAAAAAGTACTCTTTAGCAGTTGATCAATTATGAATAAATACTCCAGCATTTTCAAGTAGCTGGTTTTGCTTCTACCTAGGCTGCACTATGAAGGTTTATCAATGCATGTCTAAGATACAAAGACTATGTAGGGAACACTGAGCAAGCTGTCCCTAAATGACCTGGATTTTCAGCCATGTAATTTTGCTTGGAGGTCATCATGCATAAATTTGGGATGCTCCACGGATCATTACATATTGCCCCTGAATTATTTATTTATTGCACTTGACTGCTGTCCATTCCCTCTCAGACTTTGAGGGAAAAGTAGCATGTGAGAAGGGTGTGGATGGTTCAATACACAAGGCTGGAGGATAGGAGACCATGCTAAGAAATTCAGTGTACAGCTAACTTTTCTGGGCCTTCTTTCCCACTTTTGCCCAGTTTAGCTGTGGAGAGTATAAATTCTTTAAGGTAGGAACTGTCCTTCAGCTGCTGGGAGTTTCTACTCCTGCGTCAAAATTTTTAAAATTTGCTGTAGAGAGGGAAATTGTTCAACATTATAGGCTATCTTCAAGAATGCCATCTTCTTAAAATGGGTCACAGGAGCACCATGTTCTCCCTGTTATCAATCCTGTTTCAGTCTTCTCACTCATTTTAAGCACAAAGCCACCATCAAGCTCTCAGCCCTAACAAGGCAGCCACCTCCTACCCACATTCAAATCAGCAGCCTCTGCATCAAAACACACCTACAGTGTCATATTTATTTCCAAGAACCTATTTACCTCCTCTTGGACTGCTTAAATATATTTTTTAATTATTTCTCCTAAATTTACGGTTTCCAGGTTGACTTGACACTTATTCAATCTTCTCTGGCCCAGTTACTCCTCTAGTACCTTCAGTTAGGGAGGCTGAATCGGGCTGAAGGACGGAACCTTGCACAGAAGTGTAGAACACAACTACTGCTGTCTTTCAGCCCAACACCATTTTTTCCCATGTGCCTGAGAAAACACCAGTTTTTCCCTGTTTTCCACTGCATATTTCATCTCCAAGTCTTCAGTTTCCTATTGACTTTGGCCCATCCCACAGGCTCCCCCAAGGGTAAGATGATCTGCACAGTAAAGTTCAGCTGCACAGCTTCACGTGTTCTGAAGTAATTTGATAACTATGTGTGCTGATGTAAAATGCTGGCCACGCCACTCTCATTAAAATGAGCCCTGTAAATTACAGTCTGCTTCTCTCCCAGAGCTTGGGAGTGCAGAATGGGCCCTGGAGGTGTCCCAGCAGCTTATCCCACCTTGTCATCCTCATGGGAGAGGCTGGCATATCATGGCCATTTAAAGTCCCATGATGGTGGCACTCTGGGCAAATGGCAAGGGAAGGTCCTGCAGGTCTCAGGAAACAGCTGCTCTCAGCTCCTGGGCAGGTCATAAAGATTGGGGCTCCCCTCAGCTGCTGCCTGCTCGTGGACAAACAAATACCATTTATACAGGTGCTCCCAGGGAGTAGAGCAGCCTGCTCAGGCCAGAAGAGACACAGCTGCTCCAAGTCCCCAGCAGAAAGGAGTTCAGATGTCCTTTCAGCAGCAACAGACCCTCTGGGGACAAGAGGCTATTCCCAAACCCACGGGTGGTTTGATCCTCTAACGGTCCCAGTTGCCTCAGTTAGGCTACACAAATAGATTGTTACCTTCTCTAGACTTCTTACTTAAGGATTTGACAGAAGGAATTATTCAGGACACGCAAACCTTGGATTGGCTGTGCTGGTCACCTACAGCTGCACTCCTGGGGTTGTGGCAGTAGAAGGAGCACACACTGTGAGGGAAAAAACCATCTGATGAGCATCCATGCAGCTCCTGCTCCAGGACAGCAGGGATCTCACCCATTGACTTTAAAACTGAGACTTTTTTAAAGCCTGAGCTTCTGCTCTAGTAAAATAATAGTGTGGTTCTGACAGTAATGGCAAGAAGTACCTCAGGTTCTTGGGTATCTTATTAATGAGAAACATTAAGCTGAGCAAGTGATACACTCTGGCTTTTATTGAACCAAAACCCACAAATAAATATGCTTGTTCCCACGAATAAGGATTCATTCTTCACTTGAATGAGTCTATAATTTAATCCATTGTTACACCTTAACCAGAGCCAATATTTAACATCTTTTCTAATCAAGCTCTAATTTAATATTTTTAAATTTCTTTTGAATTAGTTGAAATCCTTTAATTTCTTTTCTTTTATGAAGGAAAGTCCCCTTTTTTTGCCTATGATTGAGTTTGATGTGGCTTTGTTAGAGCTCTCTTAAGATATACAGTACACATTTTTATTCTTCTTATCTAAGTTTCCAGGACTTGATCAATAGTAGAGCATATTTTTCTATCCAAGAACTAACCAAATTTATTCAACAGATTATACATTAATTTTACCATTAGAACATAATATGAGCAGATAATCCAACAAAAATGCTTCAGATTTTTTGAAAGTGAATTTAATTATAACTAGTAATGTGCATTTGAGAATTATAATTATGAAAAGTCATGTTCTATAAATCTGAAATGACAGATTATATTTCAAAGCCTTATTGCAGAGGAATTAGAGTACCGATTTATTAGTTGTAAATGTCTGATTATTGCAGCTTTGCTAAAAAACATGATCACAGCATATTCTAGCTGGATTTAACATGTTTAATCCTTCCCACAAGAATCATATTTTGAACAGAAAGCAGGACTGTGTTAATTTGTTTATGAGACAGATTTAGACAACTAATCTTTGTCTTATGATCCCTGAACAGTAATAATTTCAAAATACTTTACAATACTTGTATTTTTCCAGCTGCAGACTGCAGCTGATTATGAAACTTACATTCATCCATAAGCACCATGGTCATCACTTGGCTTTAGGAGTGGTGCTTCCCATTATTTCTCAGCTACTGAGGGACACCCTGCACACACGAAGTCAGAATCACCTCTGCTAAGGATTTACCCAGTCATGTGGAAAAAGGTGTGGAGGGCAGCCATGGTGTTGGGCACTTCCTTCTGCCTCTCCCCACACAAGAACAACTTCCCAGCAAATCCAAATGTGCCAAAAAATCTTACTGTGTTTGCACTGACTGAAAACAAAGCCCTCTTTCTCTAACCAAACATCATGGGGTATGGAACAGGGTGGGTTTCCCTCAAATCCATTAGTGCTACAGTTCCTCACAAGGTTCCTTCAAGGGAAAGATGGGCTACAGTGCATAAAGACTAATGGCATTTCTCCATCTGTCAAGCTCTAAATGAGGATATTTACAGATCTTGAATGACTCACTAGTAAACTATTAGATATACATTTGAAAAATCTTCCTACTGGACCGAATTTCTATCTGCACCTTTGCAAGAACATGTTTCTTCGTCATACAGCCGAGCAGGAGGAATCAACTGCTTCTCCAGATGCCTTTTATCTGGATTTTTATTAGGAATTAGAATTAATCTCAAGATAAATTTGTTTATATTTCTTTAAACAAAGAGCCCCTCTGGTGGTTATTTCCTGGCCACTGATGCCATGTCAGTTTGGGCACAACCTCACACATTTGTGGGGAGCTCCACCCCTCAGGGGATGCAGCAGAAGTTCCTTGGACGGGCTGAGCTGGGCAAAGGTTCATGTTCTGCAGGGCAGAAACTGCTCTGGAAGGGGCACAGTCCTGGGCTCCCCAGCATTCCCATCACCCCTACACACCCATCCCTGTGGCCTGAAGAGGTGACACACAGCTCTTGGGACCACGTTTTGCACGGATTTACATATTTTATTTCCTTTCACAGGAAGATATTTCTAGCAAATGGCTGCTCAGAAACAAAGGCAACATAAGCAATGCACAAGCCTACAAATAATCTGAATTCTTCTCTTTTTTTGTAAAGAGAAAACACATTTGTGCTGTGATGATAGCAGGCTCCTAGAGGCTTTAAGCATGCCTTGTTGGTATATAGGTATAACCAGAGCAATAAAAAGGAAACAGACTTTATTCAGGAAGAACTGAAAGATCCCATTACAGCCTTGCCATTCAGTTGTCTATCAACCTGCAGTACATGGCACATATTTGCTGCTACATAGTTTCTAAAAATAGATGAATAATTTAAAAAAAAAATCTGATGACAGCCTGAACTTCAAAAAAACCCATCCCACTTTACATCAAGTATAGTCAGGCAGCACTTGGCAATCATTAATTTCACTCATTCATCACAGGTGCTGCAAACTGAACTGCCAGTGAAGCAAGCTGATAGCACGCTACAAGCAATCCAGCATGTTTTTTTGAAACAATACTACAATATTTTACCAGTCAGCTGTTCCCAGTGAAAAATCAGAAGCAACAGACTGCTTGCTCAAGACCAAAACATGTGAATATTCCTGGAAGTCTTTTCTACAGCAGATTCCACAGCTTGTATTGCTTATCTGCTATTTGTTACTGTGCTTCAGAGTTACTTGAGGTGGATTGCAATGTTTAGATCTTGCCATTAAGTACAAAGCCTCATGACAACAGACAATTTTCCTACCACCTCTATAGCTAGTTATAGCTAATGAAAATCCTGTTTACAGAAAATAATAAAATCCCCACCTCTGCAAAGGAGAAGTCTTGGCAACTTGACTTGTTTAATACATAAGCTCACCACGCACACAGGGTGCTTCATTTGTGCTGCAGTGGGGTCTGCTCCATCCCTGGCAGGGCTCAGAAATGTCCTTTCACCAGACCTGTTTGTCACCCATCTTCTCTCTGTGAAGAGGAGCAGCTTGAAGAAACTTAGGCTGCAGCAGTTTAACAGAGCCCAGCAGGGCCACTTAACGAGCAAGATGCCAGGGAGGATTGAAGACTTACACATTTGATGTGCAGTGAGCTCGATTCCTTTGAAAAATGTTAACTATAACCTTCATTGAAAGATTAGGATATGCAATAAAAATGAGAGAAATATTTTCTGGTCTTTCACCAATTTCCTTTTTATTTTTCTATGTATATATTCAGGTAGAGTGGAACAGGAAAATCGGCACTCTTCTCTTAAAGACAGCATAGATCACTCTTTGCACTTAGCAGAGAAACTTCTCACCTTCTCCAGTACAGAATAAATCTGAGAGCCAGACTTTTTATTTTTTCCCTTATGATAAAAGTCTTCTGATGCCCTTTAGCAAAGACAGAGGATATATACACACACCTCAGCCAGTATAAGACGGCAAAACCTACCTGAGAAACCAGTCAAGTATGTTGTCCCATGCTGAGCCCTGTGATGTTATGGTTACATCCTAATTTAAAGCTGGCTCAGATGTGTCTGTATGAACTACAGTTCTCTATGACTGTGCAGCCACAACAAACAAAACACACTGAATTTCTTGGAAGTTGCCAATCCAATTCCTGCAAAGCCAAGAAGTTTGCTAGCAAAAAAAAATTAAGTTTAGAAAGTCTTACAGACCTACTTTTCTGGCAGGTTTAAGGCAAGTGCTCACCTACCTTCATTCGGAATCAGATCTTCTCTTTGATGAGTTTTTAAATAATTAGTACATTGTAAAGCTAGTAAAACTTTACCAGGTTGATTTTAACAAGGACTCTATATGATCCATATATTATATTCAGCATCTCTTACAGCAAAAAGATGGGATGTAAAAGCTCTTACAGTTTTTCTCATTCCATGCAATTGGGTTATTCTGCTTCTCTTCAGAGAATCCAAATGTATGCATGGTTGGCCAAATTGCTCCCTGGGGTTGTTTCATTTGCTTGAAGGGACAAACTTGGCCAGGAATATCTTAGGACAGACTCCAAGTACTCTAATTCTGCTTGCATTATGTTCCATTTTCTCATTTCTGTGTTTTCAGTATTCATTTCATCCTTCTCCAGCTTCTTTTTCCAACTCAGCAGTTCTTACACTGAGCTGCTCAGGATTTTGCCATGGTACAAATATCCATCCCCTGATATCTTTACACAAGTCAATGACTGAAAGAAGCAGCATGATACAGTTTCATCCCCTCCCCAAGGGAATGCAAACAACTAAAGCTGGTTTTGTGTGGGGAGAGATAGAGGCTGAGGTGGAAGTGATCTTAGGGGTGTCTTTTCCAGCCTTCCCTTTTTGCTAAATAAGCAACAACCTAATACAAATTCTGGATGTTTTGCTGCCTTTTTTTTTTTTTTTTACCCTTGCCAGGCACACACACATCCCCACCACCAGGCTGCAGAAATATTTGTTGCCATCACTTTTACAGCTGCACTGCCCTCAGTTTGTGAGCACACTGAATTGGAATATATTTGTTATATTATGGTTTACTCCAGATAAGACAGAGAACAGTCCCTTGGGATAGCTTTGCACTTGTGCAAGTCATCACGATTCAACTGAAATTAGTGGAATTCCTCACTTTTTACATGTGGTGTGGGGCCAGACACTCAGCAAGTTACTGGGAAGTGTTTCCTGAGAAACAGCTGAGTGCAGCTTCACACAGTTCTTAGATTTTGGAGGTTGTTTTTAATGGAATCAAAGAACAGACTACAATTCAAATACATTTCAAGATACATCTGAGTCTTTCCCAGGCTGGTGTAAGGAAGAAAATTGCTGATCTGGTACTGGCATGAACAGACACAGCTATCTCACACTTGGTTTTGAGTATTGAGGGGCAACATCCATGTCCCCTCTGCTCACCATAACTACCAAAGGGAGCTGAGGCTCAGAGGACAGGAGAGACTGGTACTAAGAGGCAAAGACAGTCTTTTCTTGGAATTGCTTAGTAATAAAATATACTGGCAATCTAGTATATGTGTCAGGAAATGACTCCCTTGCCTCCCCAACACTTTTGAGCAAAACCAGGCTTGTCAGTATGGCTAAATCCAAGGAATTCCTGTCGACATCTTGAGCATCCTAGTTCAAGAGTGGGTTTGATTACTTGCTACATAATAAATTATCCAAAAGCAACCTTTGAAGACATACAACCCCTAACACTTTAAAATTAAGACTAAATTCAATTTAGAAAAATTGTAAAACAGTTTCCCTGAAATTAATCTTAAATGAAGTTTCTTGCTTGGCCTCTCGCTCGCTGCAGATAATCAATCTCGACGCGGCTGCGTGAGAAACAGAGGCTACTGAAAGGGAAGTGAAATTAAAGAGAGGAGCTAGGCCAGGAAGATGAAAAAGCTATCTAATTATCAGCATTTGATTAGAAACAATTAACTAATATTCAATTAGTTGCCATCGCTGAAGCAAAGTGACAGTTAGGAAAACAGAAAAGGAACCTTGACAAGGTGTTCGCCTTCTAATAAATGGGAGATGAGGGGAATCATTTATTGGTGGTTTACCCCTGGTCAGAGCCTTGGGGCAACTCACCCAGCGTGAGGCAATGGGACTGGCTGGTTGCCAGCATTAACTGTACTTATTACATTCATCCCATGCAGAACACATCCATCTCCTGCTCTGCCTTGACATCCCATTTATTCCGAGATTCATTTGTCATGTCCCCAATCACCAAAATGAATAGAAACTTTCCAGCATGATGGATTGTGGTTCTAATTAGGACTAAAGAAAAGATCCACACTCAAGTAGAGCCCTTTTTCTTTTACTTCTTCTCCTAATAAAATAGTATTCCTAGCCAACTTTGTGACTAATGTCCTTTCATGGTGGTTGTCCACTGTAGGTCACCCAGTCAAAAAGAAACAGTAGACTTTCCAGAATCTATTTTTCCTCCCCTAACAACTACACAAATTATTATAGAAAAAAGGTCAGACACACTGAAAACCGTGCACACACAGTTTGTTGGTGTGCAGCAGATGTCTAGAATACCAAATTCTGGACAATGTTTGCCCCTTTTGTGTCCCAGAATTTCCTTTAACAAAATGCAGATAAATAGAAGCAGTTGGAATGAGGAAAAAGTTGCAATAGGCCTGGCAACTATTAGAATTGCTGATAAATCTAATTTTTGATAATCAAGTTAAATTTTATGGCAGCATTTCAAAGTAATGGCACTAAACAAAGTGCCAGTATTTCAAACTAAGCCTAACATATAATTTGGCTGCGTTACTTCTCATTTCAATATGTATATCAGAAATACACATATGCCCAGATACAACTCTTTTTAAAAGTACCCTCTGAGATCTTTCTCCTGTTTCTCACATAGGGTACTTTCAATAATTGTGTCTTTAGTATTATAAAAATGCAATTTCTTTTATAGAAACCTTTCACATTTTTCTGTACATTGGTAGCTCTCTGCTGTAGAAGAATACCAGACCAGGACAAAGGAAAAATACCACTGTAGTGAGGGCAGCACTATTTTGTTTGGAAAACTTTCAAAGTTAGGAATAACACGTTAGCTAGCGGAAAGTGAATGAAAAATAGTAGTGCCAAAAATGGAGTACCTTAACAAATAAAGATATTTGCATGAATGGAACAATAACCTATTTTAAATTGCATTTAAAAGTCAGAAGAAAGAAGACTGCAGTTACAAAAAAATTCAGGAATTCACAGATACATGAAGAATACTCCAAGTCATTAAAATAGCCTAATGAATACTTAAAAACACCAGAAGGGTGTATGTTTACTTACTTACTAATGTGTTGGAAATACTTTTTTTTTTTTGGACCATAAAAGCCAAAAGAGACATTTTCTTTTCCTAGTGCCAGTAGACACACACCAAGTGAGTATACATAGAAGGACAGCTGTGAAGTTTGCTGTGGACACCATTCACCTGGTGGGAAGTGAAACAGGCCATTGCATTATTCTTTACTCTTATTTGATAGCAAAGATACTTACAAACTTGGTTAGGTGTTTTTAAAATGCCCACTCTAAAGGCACATCCTGTATAAGCACACAGCAAAGCAGGTTGTCAGGTTTTGCCAAAAGCCCACTAATTTGGGTGATAATTACCATGACATTTGGATTTTTTTTCCAAGCTTCCTTGAGCCTATGCTGGTACTGAACCACTTCTCACTGAAGGACTTCCCAAAACAGATATTCCCAAATATCCCTTCTATTTTTTCTCATTCGTGAACATACAATGGATTTAAGACAATAATCCAGCATTCTGATCCAGCTTCTGAATAATTCCAAACAACACTGAAATTCTCCCAGAGACAACAAAGAAATCTAACTTTAAGGAGTTGTCAAATACCAAGCATAGCCATAGAATCATTCAGGTTGCAAAAGACCCTTAAGACCATTGAGTCCAACGGTGAGCATAACTAACCCATGTCCCCAGGTGCCCCAATAGATTGAGGAATTTTATCCAGATAGATTGGGAAAATTGTGTCATAGGCTATTGGTCTGATTCATCCTGTGGCAGTTTCTCCCATGTCACTGTATCCAGACCTGCCACTCTCACTCACTGCACCAAGATAAAAGAAAAGGAAAGTAAGCCCACATGCAGCATGCCTGCCTTCACACCCCCAGCCCCCCAAAAAGGTTGGGTGGTTCTGGAAATAACATAGGAGTGCCTATGAGCTGCTAAAGGCACCGGGGCCTTGATGGCTCCTGTACTGGCTCTTGCAAGCTCCCAGTGATGTACCCTTCAGTATATTCTGAGAATAACACTCCTGCATAATTTAAATGAGCACTATAAACTGTCATTTAAATTGCATGAGAATCTGAGATAAGGTTGGCAGAAGATCCAGAAAGAGCCCTTGAGTGTCAGATTAACACAGCAGGGAAGAGACAAAACCAGGCATTTTCTTTTCTTTTAGACTAAAATGTCTCAGAGAGAAAATCAAAGCTTCTCCAATTCCTGACCTTCCATTTCAATGAAGAACATGCAATCTGCAATCTTCTGCTGTAATTGATCAGTGTTTAAAATGAACAAACTGTAGATTAATGTAATATACTCAGGCCAGAAAAGCAGGATCTCGCAGAGCACTCTTTGAAGCAGATCCCTCGCTTCCACAAAAATGGATAATTTAATCTTTGTCATTGGCCTGTCTCTGTCAAAGAGAACAATGGATAGTCTATTCACAATTGATGACTCTATAGAAATTAATATTAGTAAAAGGTGTCCATTTAGTGTCTCACCTTCTGTGCTAAAGGTGACATCCATGATGGATGCATCCTAAGACAATGGATTTATCTTTAAAATGGAGTAATTACACAGTGGATGCATGGGTGACATAATGACATTGTGGTTTTATATTAATAAAAGAAAGAAATATTCCTTCTGAAGAAGGAAAAAAATATGACTAACATGGTCATTTATGAGATTTTGGCAGCTACTTTGTAACTGCAAAAAGCACTGTTGAATTGTTAAGCTATAAATTAGAGTCCTGTACACTTTAAGCAGTTCATGATCAGCTTTCATGGGACAAACCCTAGTTAACAAAATTAAAGGTGCTCATGGGCTCCTAAATCTCCTACCCTTACAAGGAGGACTTCAAATTGGGACAGAAGCAAGAGGCAAAGTAGATGAGATTTGGGGGTGGAAATAAAGAGATATAACTTGACTTCTGGGTGCACCACTGGCCCCTCAGGGCCACTATTTTTGGGTCAGTCCAAACTGTAAGAGCTCAAGAATAAATAGTAATACACAAACAAAAAATTAAATTTTCATTTTAAGGTACATCAGAAAAAAAACTTCCTGTCCCTTATCTCATCAAACCCTTACATTTTGTGCCTGCCAATAGAACTGATTGCTACTTCTTAGTAAACCACTTCAGTGACAAAATCTCCTTACATAGTCAGTTTTTACAGCAAACTTCTGAAACTGCTGTCTCTGGAGAGCTCCCATTCCCAGTTCCTAAATTCTATTAAAATGGCAGCTAAAAACTTTAAATAGTTTCCAGCTTCTACTTTTCTATTAATCCACAGCTACAGCTGTCACAGGGATTTTATGAGTTAGGTAGTGAGATGGGAGTGGACCATGAAAAACTACATTGTGATGTAGTCCACAGCTTGAAGGCATGTGGAGGCTAAATTTAAGAGAACAAATACTTTCTTTGAGTTTGAATATTCAACACCATTTCTCTTTTTAATTTGAATTAATTTCCTGATCCATGCCTCATATATTTTCCTTTCAAGGCTGACTGTTAATTTAGAAAAGGACACATCTACTGCTCAAAGAGGAAACATTTCCAGCACCAGTTCAACATTCAGCCACCTCTTCCCAGGTCATCAGGCTGGAAGCTAATGACTAAACCCACCACTTTCAAGTTTTCTGACTTGGCAGGTAGAGGTTTTCTCTTGCAGGTTTTTCTTCCCTTCATTTACATGAATAAACTTCACTAAAATTTGAAATATTATATTGAGAGTTTCACTTAACTTATTATCTTATTGCTGCCACACATTTCAAAGCAAATAACTGGTTCAGGTCTTTAAAGGAGACAATCAGCAATAAAAACTAGGAAGAAATTTGCAAATACAATTCCATGAAGATTATGAGCTACAAAATACACCCAAATAAAATGGTTTGCACAGCTGTAGCCTGTAACTTAAAAGACCATACCAAAGATAAACAAGAGGCACTGAGTTATTCAAAAGAAGGTACGAACAGGTTATAAATTCTTGTTAAAATTATGCTTCTGTTATTATGAAAATGGTGCATAATAACCTTATGATGCAGGACAGACCATGCCATCAAGTGAGGAGAACAAAGCTTTGCTGTGGGGAGAAGTCAGGTTTTCTGAAGGATCAGCCAAGGTTGAACTAGTACAGCTGCAGGAAAGCTAAGAGATTAAATCCAGAACTGCATTATTAACATCTTTTTCCTCACTCTTCAAGTCTCTTCTTGCCCAGAAAATAAAGAATTTTGCTCCCAAACCATGATGAAATGATGATATGATCATCATGTGTTTTCAGAAGCAGCCTCCTCCTCAAAGTTATCCCAGAACTGGAGGAACTGGTGAGTACACACAACTGTTTCTTATCTATGAGGTTTTATATTCCCAGTGTCAAAGGCAAGATTTTAAGATTTAGAAAGTGGAACCAAGGTTAAGTCTGGGATTTTGAGACCTAAAGAACTTAAGCTCTAAAGTTCTATTGAAGCAAATTGATTCCGTTTAATGCAATTCATTGATAATGTTGAAAGATCCCTTTAAATTGTTTTAATAAACAAAACAAAATTTTATTTGAAACCTGTTTGATCCCCTTTAAGACCTCTGACCAGAAGGCACCATTTCAGTATCAGTCTTTCAGATATTCCTTACTTTTGCACCACACCTTGATCTAGTAACGTGACTTCACAGCCTTAAACCACAATTTCATATTTATATATATTGTTTGTTCTTCCCTCTTACAATCACCTACCAAAAATGTGGAAATCAGTAGGAGAAAACTGATTATTCAAAAGTCTAGGGGCTGCACCCAACTTGGCTTCATGTCACACTCAATCCTTTAGAAAACACTGGACCAACAGATTTACACTCATTTTGCCTCAAAATAATCAACAAAACAAGGTTTAATGCTATGAAAACCAAGCCTGACTCTTTTTGAAATTATATTTTCAGCCAAAAATATAACCACTGGGAAAAATTCAGTCACTGATGAAGTTCTGCAGTCCCATTTTATTCACTGCCTTCAAGAGTTTTAATAAAGTTGTAGTTATCACAAATATTTGCCCCCACAGAGACTTTTCTGCTTTGAAAATCACCAAAGTGCTCCCAGGCTGACTCTTATCCTGGTATTTCATATAAACATACAAGGTGCAATCTGTGACACAGAACCAAGGGTCATTGAGAGGTCTTGTGCCATGTTGAACTAATTACTAAAAAATTGGCAAGAAAGTAACACACGACAGTTTTATATATTTCAGAGATACCTTCTGCAGAACATTCAGAGTCCAAATGAACAACAACAAAAACAAAAGACTACATAAGTCTATAAAAAAAGTTGACCTTTTAAATTTTTCAAGTTTTCATAACAATTAATTTTCTCACCATTATGAACAGAAACTTTTGGGTAGCCTCTGGTCTGAGCAGCATCACCTCCTTATCATGAGTGGATTGCTATTCCCACTGTACCACCAATGAAAATTTTTCTAATGTTTCAAGCACACCAGATATAATTGGACATAATTTGCACTGACCTCACCTCAGCAAAGGCAAAGACAGAAAGAAAAAGCATCATCCTTTCTCATTTCCAAGTGAGGCCGTCTACAGACACTTGGCTGCTGCTGGAGATTCAGTTTGTCACTGGAGAAGAGCTGAGTATCCAGGTAATAGCCAGACACATGATTTTTCTAGGCAATTGCAAACAGATTCCTTTAATGGTCTCCAATCTTCTGACTTGCAAACATCAATATATTTTTTAGTGGAAATCCCAATCCCAGAAAAATGATGCTTTGATTTTGTTATTTTAATTATTCTTTGTAGTGATCCATACAGACTGAAAAGCAACAATTAGCTGTTTGACATATTTATATATATAGCCCAGTGTGTATAATTTTGTGAGAAAAATATTTTCAGATACTAGAAGCTTCAAATGCAAACAAACCACCAAGCCTGTCTCAAAAACAGAAGAGGGAGTAATTAGTATGGCTGAAACATCAGCACTTAATTGCCAAGAAGAAAAATATCCCTGTTTCTCAGTGAAAAACAAATTAATATCTCATACAGTTTTAGGTATAAAGAAGTTAAAAAAAACTTCAAAAGTTAAAGCACTAGTTAGCTGAGAATATAGGACTCTTAAAATAGGTTTGAGCATTTAAACTCAGATATTCATGAAACCTCTAAATTCCCTACCAGCTTTGCAGTTGTACAGGATGAAACCAGAAAGCAAACACTGTATGACAGAAGGAAAAATAAGGTATTTTATATGGGACAGATGTTAAGATGTTGCTTTTCTGGCAGTCTTTCCTCCTGTGATCATGTTTGCTTTTATACCCAGCGCCAGGCAAACGCGCCTTTCTGAATATTGCCAAAAGCCCCTCCTTAGTCCTCCTGCTACATCTGCCATCCAGAATAGTCAGCACCTCGGCAGCTATCCATCTGAGCCATAAAAATTCACATATTTCACATTTTCAATCCCACCAGCATGTACAAGTCACATACAGATGGTTAGAGGAACCTAACAAAAGAGACACCCCGGTCAATAAACCATAAAGCAAACAAACCCCGAGAGAGAAATGTCTTTTTTCACCACTTTCCCAGCAATTTCCCTATCCTTGAATCTGTATTTTAATGGACATGATTATGTACACAATGTGAAGCCACACATCAATAAGAGAACAGTTGTAGAAAGGCAATATTGGGCTCACTGACAGAGATGAAAAAAGTCAACAGTCTTGTGGTTGCCCATTTATCTCCTGATGTTTTACAGCTTTGAACTGAGTTACAACACTACTGATACACAGGTAGAGAGTGTATTGAACTCAGGGTGAAATGATTATGGCAGGAACTCACTGCTGATCACAGCAGTGAGAACCTGTGCCTTCCCTTCCCAGTCTTCTATATTTAGACCCAGATCAGTGCTTGGATACAGAGCAGGAAAACAATTTATGTACCACTGAAATATAGATGTGATTTGCAGAAAGATCAGTGCCACCACATGAATACTAATTTTTCTGAAAAATAATACCAGCAGGGGCAATACAAAGGGGATGATTGTACATACATCATGACTGAATTTGAACATTTGATGACTGAGCAATGTTTTGGCACGACGTGACCAAAGGCAGTGGATGACAAAGGGAGGGAGTCACCTTCCTGCTCCAAAAAGGCTGAATGTTTTCATATTATTTTTGGCTACTTGTTCAAGCTACATTTTGCTGCATTTTTTAAATGAAGCAGTGCCAGGCTTTAGTCTTTACAGCTTCATGACAGTGCTAACTATGAAAGATGCTGTAATAGCTCAAATGATCCCTATGAAGCTTATTCATGTCCACTTTGTTACTAGCTGTGAAGGGGTTTGGTTTACTCCATGGAGACACTCAATATCATGTTTGCACTGCCCTAAAAGGGAACATCAACCAGTACATTTATGAAACCAGTGAAAATCCTCCTAACACAGAAAGCTGAAGCAGTCCATTGTTTTCCCAAGACATGCAACTCACCATCAAATTTTACTTTTTTCTGACTATCATAGCTTGAAAAACAGAGATAGGTTAGTCAGAGAAAAAATAGCCATGATCATGTGTGGGAATGCACAAGTACAACTAGACTGAAGGAAATATTCAGATTTGTAGCATTAGTAGAAAGCAGTTTAATTTCACCCATTCCTTTCAACTAGACTGCCTGTACAGAACCCAAACTTCAGACAAGATAAAGACCCAAGCAATCCACATTTAATGGTAGCTCAGGTACAAAGGAATGGTTTTCAAATATTTGTTATAAAGTCACAATGGGGAAATTAAATTTCTCGTCCCAATGATGTCACAAAAATCAAGTTTCTCCTTTGAGCAGCAGGTGCCCATCCTTAAGACTTACTTGCTCATAAAAATACCAAAGGCTTCATATAACTATCAGTTGCAAGCAAACTGGCGCAGTTAACTTTTCAAATGTGTTTGAGACATGGCCTGAATGATATCACAGTCAACCCTTACTTTTCCATTTAACTTTGATACAGAATAAAAGATGTGAGCATACAAATACAGAAGTGTACTATTAAATTCATAAAATATTTCACTTGCTTTTGGCTGAGTAACATCATGTGCAAAGCAATAAAAATTGAATTAAGGCAAATTTGAAATGCTCTTTGTTTTTCTGTTGTTTTAATTTCCATTTTTCATGTTTTTTCCAGAGGCTGGTTTTAGCCTATTACACACAATACCTGTCTGTTTCTTGTCCTGTCAATCATCTGGCCATGTATTTTACTGTTCATTGATGCTTGTAGATCTTAAGGTTTTGTAATCTGCAGCAAGCAATATGAAATATATTTGTTGATCTTAAAAAAATAAGTCTTTCATAGACATGTGCACTAGTTTAATCACAGATATAAGTATTAAAATTTCTGCTAGCTTTGTGCAGCAGGATTTAGCATGGGAGTTTTTCAGGCACTAATGGGAAGCTGGTGGCAAACCCTGCAACCATTACCCACATTAGACCAAGATTTTTAAACACATCACTTCTTTTTCAGTCATTAGTGTCTTTTTAAAACAACATCATGCTTTGTTTTCTTGATCAAAGCCACAGAGTTGGGAGTGTGAAAACAAATTTCACTTTGGTGTGTTCCTTTCAAAACACGTCAGTCTCATAAGCAGGCTAATCTTGGGTGATGTATTATGATGGATTGTGCTTATCCATGCAAATTGTCTAGATAGATGGTTTGCCACTCATTAAAAGGGATTATTCTCCCCTGCACACACCAGCACCACATGTGCTCGCACAGGGTGAGAGAGACCCAGGCCTAAATGTTCACATATGAGCCTTGAGGAAACTCTGCTTTCCCCTGGTTCCGTCTCAGGGCTTGGTGAGGCTTTGGAGACACCTACATTTGACAGGCATCTTACACTGGGGTACCTCCAACACCTGCACAGCTACACAGACATGCTGGACTACTCTGCAATGAAAAATTGCTGCTCTAAGGACCACCCTTTAAATTCCTCACATCTGTATGACCACCTCATCCACTTCTATGGCTGTATTTGTAGCACCTTTACACACAGATTATTATTTAACAGTTGACTAAACCACTTCTTCCCACTTTCGTAGCATGAATATCTCATTTCTTGACTTCAGCAGGGGTTTGTTTTGAGTAAGGCATGGTATTATCCTATATCTGCTTCAAAAGTTCAGGTGTTTCCCTTGAAACACAGTACAGCTCTGACTTAGTTTAAAAAATTGGAAATATTAAACTACCCCTATGCTTGCATAGTTTAAAAATTCTTGATTTCCTGTTTGTGTCCTCTATTCTACATTACACAAGAGAAATACCCTACATTATGTAAATTAGGGCATAGCTTGATATTCCAGAAAAAGGTAGAATCCTTCATCTAGGGAAGGAAGAACCTATCATTGAAATTACTGAACATAGCTGATCTCCTGTTAAACCCCTCTGCAGTCATATTAGAACAAATACCTGATTAATTATATTCTTGTGTGCTGGGATCCAGAATACTTCATTTATCGCCTTAAACTGCATCTACAGCAAGACATCTAATGAGCAGTAGCTTTTCCCAGTAATACAGATAATCTCTTGGCAGAGAATTAGTTCTTGGAAAGTAGAAATGCACCTTTTTGCAAATTCCATTTTATACTTTCAACTCCCAGGAGAGTGGGGAGTGGATCATAAGGAAGGAAGGGAAGAGGGAAAGACAGATTAAGGATGTTACAGTAATATTCTTTTGTTCAACATCTGCATGCTAGAGAGATTACACAATCTTCAGCAGATCAGCAAAAGAAGATTTGAAGCGACTACAGTTAAACCTTCTGAGCATCTGAAACACTCTGCTGCCTTCTTACCCTCCACCCCAGCCTTTCTAGGTCCACAGCTAAGAAATATCCCCCATTCCACCTAACTGCTAGGATATTCTTTCCATCTTTTAAAACCCCCTGAATAGTATGCACCCATGACCTTGAAGCAAACATGGTGTTAGCAGCACACACTCTCAAATAGATCCAACATCTGCAGGCAATAGAAAAGGGCCCCTCTTCTCCCTCTAATAAGCTCAAGCAAAATTCTAGGAAGAATTACAAAATTCCAGAAAGCTTAGCTAGCATCCCACTTTTTGCACCATAAAATCAGAATACTTAACAGAGAAACACAGATTTCCATGATTCTCCTCTTCAACACAGTCCATACAGAAAAGGAAAAAATGGTGGAGATTGTGAAATCACTGGAAGAACCCCAAAACTTCTGTTTTCCCTTCCAATGTAGTGAACATGGAGACAACAAATATTTCATAGCACCTAAAACAGGAGAGGTACAGCTGACACAGCATTGTGGAATAACACTGACCAGTAAACATTTCTTAAGTCAAACCCATTTCTCTATCATACTGATGACAAATAAGATCAGCTGCTGCTAAAGCACTGAGAACCACTACTGCTCCCATTTTACCAACACTGCAGACCAAAGGCCTTGGTTCACACACTGACAGGCACAGGAATTAGTGTGGGGCATCTCTCCATCATGTCTGGTCTGGATGCTACACAGCAGCACCAGAAGCACACAACTCATAATCCTCTAGTGCCCACAAATCCAGCAAGGAAACGTCAAAGGTGGCTGGGTTCAGGCTGGTACAATTTCCATTATTTCCTGGAGTCTCCTTCACAGCCCTGCCAGGCTGCACCCACCCCTACAGAGATCAATCTGTCTCACAGAAAAACACCCAAACATTTCAACAGGAATATATTTCTACTTATATTATGTAAAAGCAGAGCACAGACTTAAAATGCCAGGCAATTGCTGGAATACAGAAATACAGCATAAGGTCTGGTGCTGACTACATGGCTCCTAACGTGCTGTTCAGCCTGTGCAAGCTGAGCTACAGGAGCACAGTGCTGCTGAGAAATTAAAAGACATCATCCACTTCACCTCTTTAGTAAAGTAGAGATAAAAAATTCTATTCCAAATGCAAAAAACCACTGTATGATCGGGGTAAACCTCTCTTTGCTTTCACAGGTGTGGACAGCCCCTAACAAAACTACCTGTGGTAGAGCTGGGTACACAGACCACTTGAGCTTGCACAGAGCTCACCTGTATGCAAAGGCCATAAGGACTTCAGTGAAGGAAAGAGGATTGGGGTTTTTTGGGGGCAAAATGGAGGTTTCAGGAATGAGCTGCCGTAACTGCAGACAGTAGGCAATGAAGCAATCCTGTGTCAGGCTGCTCTGGACTTCCAGGGATCATTCTCCCCCCTTCACAGTCTGGGTGCTGCAGTCCCAGCAGCAGGATAGAACATTCTGTGCAGAAATCCCAGTGGATTCAGCTGGAGTGAGATAAACCCCCATTTATGTATCACTGCAGCAGATCAGCTGTAATACACCAACAGTAATGACCCCACTTTCCATAAAGTAGAGAAAGCCTTGAACCTCCTAAAATGCACCCCAGGCATGCCCTAAAGAGAGAAAAGATTGATTTTACTACTTGCCTCATGAATTCATTGATGATATTCTTAGAGCATATTAATAAAATATAATTCTACTGAGAACAAATTCCCAAAGATCAACCTCCCAAATAGCTCTTTTGCAAAAAAATTTTTTTTGTGACTTTAATATTTACCACCTACCATTTCACACCCGATAAGGAAAAAAAGTGCTACTTTGACCTGATGCATAGTAATGTGGTGTGAAGCAAAGAGAGCCAATTTACTGGGCACCACGGAGACATAATGTGCAGGGGCACTGTGGATTCACAGAGTGAATCAAAATGCCGAAGCTTTCTCTTCTGTGATATCTGCAAATCGCTGAATAATGTGGTTCACTGACCAAGTGAATTATTTCCGAGGAGTTTGGCACATCCTTAATTACAAGATATGTAAAGATGAAATGGAAACACGCTGTGCATATTTCTTCATGGCTGCTGAACTTTTCTCATGGAAAAGCACCTGTTTTTATTAAACTGTCTCTAGAAGGCATAAAATGGACGAGGTATAGGCTGACAGTGGATTTCTCAACATGTGTAAGTTACCATCTGGGCAACCTTACAAGGTATGGATCAACCATGTATAGGTATTGTACCTACACACATAAAGCTACACATACATAATTATACAAATATGTAGAAAATAGATTTCTTCCTATCACAAATGTCTTTCAATTTAGGCAGCATACCAACAGTATTATAATGTTTCTCTTGCCACTGAGGAAGGCTCAAAAAAAAAACCCACACCAGGCCCTCTTTACTAAACATTTATGTGCCCTTTATGCTTCAAAAAATCAGGAATTTGCATGCTGACAATGATTATGTAAATGGACTGTTTTGACAATCAGGTCCCAGAGGATTCCTCAGCTGAAAGCAATTCTCCTTTAAAGGTTTCATCATGGTCCAAATCAGTGGTTCTCAAGACACCATTTTCAGTAATGCAATAAATACCCTGTCAGATTCTTGCTGGTTCCTTTCCTCTCAAGCAATGAGCCCTTCTGGCTATGAAACAGCAGCCCCCAAAAGGTCTCTGTTTGCTGATTCTGAAAGGCTGTGGCACATGATGTAGTTTTAAATCTCCACTCTAATAAAATATTGCAGACTTGACTCAACTGACCAAAATTCATAGGTGACCCTGGCTGGAGCAGGAGGTGAGTCTAGACAACTTCCTGAGGCCCTTTTTAACTTGATTTGTTCCATGATCCTACAATGCTCAAATAGCTGAGCCCTTTAGGCTGGGGCAGGCACACTGCAGAAGCACATATCCAATAATATTCTGGCCTCACCCTGAGCTCCTGGACTATTGCAATCATTCAAGGGCTGCAAGGTTTTATCTGAAGTGAAGATTCCAAACACCCATGACATCAGAAGTACTGAAGTGTGCCTTAAATTTTGCAATAAGTATTGTGAAGGAAGGGTGTCTCCTCAGCACCTGTGCTGTTAGAGGTGCTGTGCATGGAAATCTCAAAAAACTCACCATAAAGGTTTTTATCCTACCCTAAATGTCTAAAGGTGAAATAGATAAAGATTCAAGGAACTTCTGCAACATGGTCAAATGTGCATTCCAATAAACTAGTTTTCTAGGAAAAAAAAAAAGCTGATGTGGTTTGGGCTTTTTTGGTTGTATATATCTGCAATCCCTGCTCATGGGAATGCACAATTTAAGGGGTATGCTTCAATTATTAAAAGAATTTCCCTCCTATTCTCCCCACTTAAAAATAGGCATATAAATAACTTTTTAAATAAAACCCCTGAAAACCCAAACAAGCAAACCACCATTCCCCACTACTGAAACATCAAACCCCAGCTTTAAAATGGAATAGAAAGCATACACCAACAAATCATGGCCAATCAGCTGTTCTGCTTCTGCAACTGGTTTCTCTCCCTCCCCAGATGCCCAGTGCCACAGATGAGAACATACAGACCCCAAATAGGAGCCTGCACAGGCAAGTTCTCACACAGCTTCTGTGGCAGAGCCAGGAGAACATGCACAGCTCCTGTCAGCACTCAGAGGGGCAGGGACAGACTGTGAGGAACCAGCTCAGCACTGCCCTGGCTCAGAGGGGCAGGGACAGACTGAGGAGCCAGCTCAGCACTGCCCTGGCTCAGAGGGGCAGGGACAGACTGAGGAGCCAGCTCAGCACTGCCCTGCACCTCCCCTGCCAGGTGTGCAGGGCTCCAGTGCACAGCTCACTTCAAATCATCTCAACACTCCTCCTATCAAACACAAAACAAGCCCAGGGTGGACAGGGACCAGCAGGTTCACAGCTGCCAAGACACTCAGCAGCTGGCTTTGATATCACTTGGGTGCAGTCACATGTGCAGCCATGCCCATAAAAAGCTCTGCACAGTTTCATTGCATGGGTATATTCTAAATACATGTATATTATAAATTGCATCATAGCGATTGCCAAATGCAATCAGATTAACTTCAGCTTGAATATGCCTGGAGCTGGCACGTGATGGTGTCATTCCCAGTGAAGGCATCATGCTTTCCAGGACACCTCAGCAGCCAAGGATGGACACCCTGCCTGGAGCACTCCTCTTGACCTCTTGAGAAAGCTTTGGGCTTGAAAACATAAATTGACCAACATAGCACATGTGTTAAGCGGTAGAAAATAAATCACAGGTTTTATTTCTCAAGCATATTACAGCATCTCTGAGTAAAGATCCCCAGCGTTAGGCACTGCAGCCCAAGACCCCAGAAGTCAGAGAGCAGCAGGGCAGCATAGCAGCAGCATGGTCCAAGGGCACCTGACTCCAGAGCAGACCTGCTTGGTGTGCAGCTCAGCCCCATCCTGGGACACAAGCCAGAGTGCACCGTCTCCTTGTGTGCTTCCATTTATTTTGGAAAGAAACCAAGGTGTAGAGAGGCAGGAAACCACAACCTGCTCCCAGAGGTGCTGCAGTCAGAATGGGCAGAGGCCCAAGATCGCAGGGCTTACCCCAAAGCCTGAGCTTCCCTCTGCACAGGCACAGCCACATGGGCCTGGTGCTATTTCAGGGAATCCTTTTATTCCACCAGCTGCTACTTCTGAGGTCTGAAACTGAAACCCAGTGTGTGATCTCATGGATGAGTGCAAAGCTCACAAGCTCTCATGTCTTAACAGAGGAGAAGAAAGGCTCTGTTTAGTTGTGCCAGAATAAATGAAGTGCAAAGGTAGCCAGGATGCCTCTTGAAGCTCTTTAGTGCTGGCACTCAATTTGAATCACTCTGAAGAAAAGCTTGAGATTTCCTAGGGAAAGTACTACGCCTCAATGCCTGCAAACTATTTTTGTGCTTCTGTGATCCTGGGCTGCTGTGCACTGCAAGGACGTGGACAGGCTGCTGCTTCCCTGGGTTCTCTTCTGCACACAACAGCAAGAGCATCTTTCCCCAAATTGACGTGGGGCTTTTCAGATGCTATTTCTGTGCTTTTCCTACAGCCCAGGCACAATCTGGGAGGGGCAGGAGCAGGGGCTGAGGGGCTTGTCCGTGCTATTTTATGGCAGTTTTTCAAAAGAGTCATCTGGAAATGTCATTCCAGCTGTGCTACTGCTGTGCTCGGGCAGAGAAAAAAGGGAAGAAGAAAAAAACAGCAGCAGTGTGGGACAGAGACCAAGTGTTCAGAGCAATTTATGCTGTAGAACTTAAGGACCGTTTTTCAAAATTTGTTGCAACATCAATCTGCTGGAAAAATAAAATACTTTGGACAAGACTGGTGGTCTATATTTGAAAAATTCAGATTTATAAGAAATAACCAAGTCCCAGTAGAATGCGAGCTTGTACCTCTTCATTTAGAAATTAAAATGTGTGTATATCTTTTAATTCGTCTTCATAAAATCTCTGGGTTTGGATCCTACCAGCTACACACTGCACTCACTGAGATAGCAGGATCATTGCTTTGAAGAAAAACTATCACTAAGCACTAAAATAACAAAAAATCAGGCCCTCTCCATGCTTCACTCCACAGATTTCTGTAGGAGATGACAAAAGCAATTTCACACAGGAGAACAATACAGATCCCTCTGTCTCAGCCTCCAGGGTGAGCACCAGTACCAATAAAAACACATCCTCTCCTTGCAAGCAAACGGTGAAGGGCTCCCGGACAAAATAAATTCTTTCATCGGTAACGATCCATCAGAGATGCTTCCTTCTCTCTTTCTGCAATTCATTTATTAAATTAACAGCCCCACATACATGGCCTCCCAGACAAATAGCTGATCTCCCTGGCCTGGCTGGGAGCCCCTTTGCTGGGTGCTGGCAGTGATTACCATCCCGTGTGTGTTATTTCCCTTCCAGCAGGCTGACGCCAGCGCACACGTGCGGGCTCATGCGAGGCGTTCCGCGGGAAAAAAGGGAATTAAAGAAAACAAACCAGAAAAGCCATCACACAATGTAAGCCTTGTTGATTTCTTTGCCACCTTTTGTGCGACAGAAAATAAAGCATCCCCTTGGTCAACATGTGCTACCAATAAGTTGGTCTAATTAATGGCAGACTGCTGAGAAACCCAGCAGCTTTCCTTATCTGCATAGGAAAGAAGCCTGAGTTAGCTTCTGATGTTCAAAGTTACTTGCAGGAAACTACCTCGCCAGGCAGAGCTGCAAACCCTGCTTGTCTTTCAGAAAGAGGAGGGGAAAAAAGAAAGGTAACATTAGTTTTACTTCAAAGTAGTGCCAGGACTCTTAAGGAGATACATTGAGAGTATTTGTGTGAAAGCAGCATGATACCTCCACTTCTCTGAAGTGGATTCTCCTCACAATGCTGATGGCTAACTTGAAAAGCAAAGAAGTTTTTTAAAAAAAACCAACACAAGATAAAAAAAAAATTAAAAAACAAAACACAAAAATCTTAAAAAAAACAGAAGACCAAACCCCCACAACATATATCCATTGTATTTTTAGGAGGTTGAAAATACACACAATATAATATTGCAGTTAGTTTTTAGTCAGTCTGCCAGTCAGCACATTGGCTTCAAAGTTGCTTAAAACATGTAAATTTGTAGATGATGCCCAGTGACCCACAGCATCTGGTAGAACAACCTGGAAGTTACACAGACCAGGTATGTACAGGTAGGGTAATCCTCTCCTTATTAACTATGTAAAGCTCTTGCCAAAAAAAAAAAAAATTAAAAAGAAAAAGAAACAGTAGTACAAGCCATTTAATTAAAATAGTTGTGTGTCCTATCATCCAGAATCTCAGGTTTATAAAGCAAAGATTAAAATCAAATTAATGGAGTTTTATGGCTGATTTGCCTTCCCACGGTTTGTCAGCACAGCTAACAGAGATCTTCTCTCCCAACTAGAAAATGCATTTTTCCTAATTCCCACATCCCAATCTTTGGTTCAGAAAACTGTGTCATCAGCACTGTATAAATCTGTGGTGAAAACATTCAGTGTGGTAGCAAGACGTTGCAGGACTGTTTGTTTTTTTTTTTAAGAGAGAGAAACAAGAATTTCATAAGAGAAGTCTAATAGCATAGATCAGTTACCATCAAATCATCAGTGATCAAAAATTTTTATTTCCTCTGGCTTTCAATGAAAAGAAATCATTAACTCTCCAGATCTGCCTCTCTCTATCTCCTAAAATAGTAGTGCTAACAAAACTGGAACTATCATCCTGATGTACAGGGAAGTAAAGTAAGATTAACACTGGCTTTCTCTCACCAGGTACTGCATACAACTTCTTTCAGGGGAGGATTAACTTCTTCATGTTCAAAGAAAACTAGCGCAAGCAGAAATGCAAGCATGGAAATCTAAAAAAATTCCTTTAGTCCACATAAAAGTAATTCCATATGAAATCTTTGAGATGACTAGAACATCTCCAAAATAAACTTGTACACATTCAAGACATGGGAATAAATATTTAAAATGGAAGTGTGGCTTGATACCCACAGCTACACTACATTAAAAAAAAATAGTTAGGACAAAGTAAAATAATATTTTGAATGACCCTAGATAGGTTTCCACTCTCTCCACATAAGTAGATGCTGTCAACCAAGGAATGCATCCAACCTCCTCCTGAAGCCTTGCACACATTTTAAGCCCACACTGGAACAAAGTGCTGCTGAACACATTTTTCCCAGGGTTGCAGGAACAGAGGGGATACAAAATGACAGGAGGCCATCTCAAATTTGAATTTTAGGTGGAGATGGAAAGACCAAGTTCAGAACACTCAAAACTCAGGTTTGTATCATGCTAGACAGTGACTGGGAAAGCAACAAACAGATAATGGATCTCTACATTTTCAGATGAGGAACAGCCTGTTGGCAAAAACAAAGTATTCAAGAACAAATAATGCCAGTCACTGTCTCATTAGAACCAATATCTCACCCCATTAAAAACTTCACCCAGGATGTACTGTCCTGGGGTGGACAGAGCAATGCTGCTTCAAGTGTGCTGGAAATTACAGCCCCTGCTGCAGACAGAGAGCAGCTGTGATTAACTTGGAGTTTTATGCAACTCCAGGCTGAGTTTTGTTACAAAGGAAAACAGCTTTGTGGTTTAATATCTGTCTAATTTCTAGTTCAGTAGTTTTCCCCTTGAAATAACTTTTCAGTAGGTTCCTGGAGCAGGTGTTATCTTTCCTTCATAAACCCTGAGCTAATGTAACTATAATGATTTTCCAAATAAAAAGTGAAAGGCCATCAGGAAAAATATCTCCATTTTGATTTCACTGAGATATTATTATGGTGATGGCTATAATTCCACATAGGAATTAGAATACACACTCAGGTCTGAACTGACCCAGCTATAACTCAGATGATGCCTTTCCTAAGTTGGAAGAATTTATTTTCATTTTCAACTGAGTTCATCTAATCAAGATGCTTCATTGTGACAAAGAGTTCATCATTCCTGTGCAAATTGCAGCTACCACTGCTAAGAATCAGACACTGCTGCAGCAAATTCTGCCAATGCACAGCCCAGCTCAGGAAAACAGTTTGCAGAGGAGGAAAAAAACAAATAGTATCTTATATTTTGTTACTAATAAAGTATACATTTAACACCCCCTGTTGGTAATTGCCTGTATTAATTCAACACTAATACAAGCTGTGGGCATAGAATTTGAGGGTGAAACACTACCCATTCCTAAACTCTGCCTGTTGCAGACTCCTGTAACCCAGATGGTGAAGGGACCCAGAGCAAGGTAGGTGAAGAGCAGTAATGTGTTTTATTAGGCCAGGGTTTGGGAACACAGGGTTTTTTTCAAGGTCAGGACTTCACAACTTTTTACACGTTCGAAGATTTGTCTGTACCTTGCCACTACATTGAAGAATTTAACAAAAGACATTGTCCTGCCCCATAAACACTGTGTTATTTAGGATGTTGCCATACAGGTATTTGGGAAATGAGGAATCAGTTCTGACCCCCTCCTTTCTCTGACATTTGAGCCAAGGCATTTAATACTACCTGGGCATCAATGGCCTATCAATGTAGGAAAATATATTTTCCCCCTGAAAATACTGTTTAAGTCAGCATCCAAATTAGTCTTAAGGCAAAAATCCAATAGATTCTGGCAATGGCAAGAACTGACATTAGGAAAAGAATGGCTGCTCAGAAAAAGGGGAAGATTAAAGACTTTATTTCTTTTTCTGCCATTGATTAGTCCTCAGAGACACTGACAGACAGCACAGAGCTACCTATGCTGATAAGAAGTGCCCTATTTGCATCCAAGTGAGCACAATGGTAGCTGTCCCTGCAATATGGCACATATACAGCTGCTTCTGGACAGCCACAGCACCATGCAAGCATGCAGCAGGAGACAAGACTAACAGGCAAAGCATGCTGGTTTTCCTGCTCAAATGGTATATCTGAGTCACACTTTCATATGAAAAAAAAAATTGCAGCCTCTATGCTATGATTTGAACAATATATTTCATTAAACAATACAACCATAGCTTGTTTTAAAAAGCATAACAAAGAAGCAAAGTCCCACTAGCATGCAATTATGGATTTACATACTTGACTTCTTTATTTGTCTTTAGAAAATCAGGATATTTACAACTGTACCAGGATATGTACAACTTAAAATAATAATCACTGATAGCATGAAGGAAAAAAAGTGATATGCCCAAATCTGCAAAACAAATTTATACCAGGGAATGTGCTTTGCATTCTCTGCTGATTCAATTATTGGAATATAATTGCTAGTTGGGTAGGTCAGAACTGCCTTGTCCTCATCCCAGAGGAGACAGGAATGTTACTGAACTGAGATCATTGTGATGAGGTGACTCACTCCTCTTTCAGATCAGATCAGTCCAAGTGGACTCCTTCAGACAGGGAGAATAAATTTTTAGTTCTGATATAAGTCCATGCCCTCTCCAAACAAGGTCCCGTGCCAAGTAAGGTATGGAAATAGCTTTCAACTTCCTTTTCAAGTTTTTAATAGGTCATTTTATGACAAAATAATGTAGGAAACACAGTAAGAAATGTTCACCCTCTCGAGCTGGCCTGAAGAAGTGCTAGTGCTGGCCACTGGCATTATGGCACCTTCTGACTTCAGCTCTCAGGAGCTGCATCTCTCCCTGCTACTGCTCAGCCTCCCACCACTGGTTACACAAAGAACTCTGACACAAACTACGTCAGAGCCCCGAGCAGTGGTGGTCAGTCACCAGGATTTATGTCCTTTTAATTGCTGCCTATTAACTGGATACTCTGATGAACCTGCTGGAGCCCAAAGCTCTGGGTACCACCTCCTCAATTCCTGCCAGATGGGATTTTTCACTCATCTGCCACCTGCTGCTTTGCAGCTCTACCACTGTGCCAGGATCAGCAAGTGGTTCCAGCTTTTGGGTGGTGATCCCAGGAGTACAGAGTATTCTTCAGACCAAAATCGTGCTCATTTTCTACCCTGTGCTCCAGCAGATACATTTCTAAATGAACACTGCTGTGTTTGCTGATCGTTTTATGGTTTGTTTACTTCTTGAGCATGTAATATTGTTAGGGTAATGTTGTTTTTAATTAGTTGGAAGAACTATTGTTTCAGAAGGCTGAATGCATTTTCTAGCAAGGGGTCTTTATAAATACAGTGAATGTTACTGGTTATGCCTCCACAGATGGGTACTGACAGCTGCCAGACAGCTCTGCCCCTGCTCAGAGTTGGGCTGGACCCAAGCCAGCGCCAGTTCAGAAGCCACATTAGTTGTGTTAGCTTAGACAGTGTTGAGTCCAAAAGCCTCTTGGAAAAATCAAATCTGAAAAATGGGAGTCTTTCACTTCTTGGAGGAAGTCTCATTTGTTACAAGTTACTCAACAAATGTGCGATAAGTTTTCACTGTTTCAACCATACAAAATGACAAAACACAGAAAATAACCATGAAATACATAAAGAACCAACTATCAAAAATTGACTGCTTTTCTACATGTCCCTGTGGAATGGCACTAGAGGGACAAGGGGAGTGGCACACGTGGGCTTTGTCTGTGTCAGCAGAGGAGACAGGAGCTTCTAGAGCTTGTCACTGCACAGGAGAGCCCTTGGGGCTAAACCCCCTCAGCAAGGCAGAGGGGTCAGATGGAGCTGGCAGGGGAGCATCAGTTCAGCCCAAGAGCAATGCTCCTGCCCAGGTCCTTTGATAGCACCAGATCAACCCCATTCTCTCTGAAGTGGAGCAAGACATTATGATACAATTCAAATTTCCTTCCTCTGAGGCCCATGTTGCAGGTTCTGCTATGAATAGTACTTTAACCTGGTTCTCAGAGCAGTAGATTTCAATCTCAGTGCCTGGTGTAGCTTGCAATGAGAAACCAAGCAGCGAGAGACTGACACGTGTGTTTTCTCCAGCTCTGAGAGTTGTAACCTCTGCTTGTTTTGCTCTGGAGTATCTCTACAGCAGTGCACGTAATTATGAATACATGGAGACCAGAACAAACTATCCCATGCATGTGGCCACTCCCTTCTCTCAGTAAGGAAATAACCCACTGCTGGAGTCCAGACCTTCCTGGCAGCTTGGAAGCCGTGATAATGCAAGTCCTGTCTAAAGGCAAACATCTGGTATCCTCATGATACATAGCTTACACTTTGCTCCAAAGAAAAGGGAGGCAGAAATATGTCTCCACATGGGAAAGGAACTATGACTCAACTCCAGCCCTCTCTTTGCAGGTCACAGTATGGATACTCCAAGCCAGGACTATTTCTACCAGAAAATGTGTTCACTCACTGAAGGAGAGAGAAGGATCAACAGAAGACACTCTTGACTTGGGGAAATTAGGAATGCAGGTGGAACCCCATCCTTGGAAACACTATTACACAGAACAAAATATGCATCAGGAGGATTTATGTGGTAGGCTCAAGGTCTCCTCGTCCATTTCATTTGCTGTACAGCTATAAATTACCTTGTACTTCTGAAGAAGTTGGTGTTATAAGCATATGGTTCATAACGTTTAAGTCACTTTTTATACCCAGGAAACATTATACTATCGTGGGCTGTTGTCTGGAACAGGTTTTTCCCTTCTGTCTCCGCTAAAATTCTTATATTGTTGTTAAATTCTTGGTGCAATATTCCCCCAAATCAGAGAGCTGAGAGGAGGTAACACAAAGGAGAGTTTCACTAACACATCTTTTAAGAAAAGCAGTATCCTACAAATCCCACAACAAGCCCTTATTGGCACTTCCACTAATGTAAATAAAATCTATTTGATTCTCAGAAAAACAATCACTTCATTCTTGTTATCAGAGGACAGAATCTGGGTCAACAGATGCGTTTTGGATATGCACCAATTCTTAAATGATTTACTATTCTGATCTGTGGATACAAAAAGCAATTTCCTACATCAGCAGTACCTTAGCACAATGTGCACTTTCATCCTACCACCTACATTGCTATAATCATTAAATATTATAAAACATCTCCCATAAAAGAAAAAAATCTGCTATATGACTATAATGTAAATCAGTGCTTTGGATTACAGTGTGATACTAGTTCAGTTATTTATATGTGTTTCAACTAAAAACATCCAACTGGATTTCAACTATCACAAGATTAATCTCACTAATACTTTATATATACAGATGGTCAGACAAGAAAAATTAGAAGAATATGAAAAATTAATATATTCTCCTTGTATAATATAAAATATGATTTGTCTCCTAGAAGATTATAACTGGAGCTTCTAGTACCAAGAATAACTAGACTAACCAGTATGGGTCCTCTGCTTTGTGGGAAGTTTTTCATCCTGTCCCAGCTCAAAAGTTATTGTCAGATACAGGAGATCCACAAAGCATACAAATACAATACAAAACACAGGCTTGCTTTTGCCTGGATATAGCTTAGTAACTAATCTGAGTTGTGTAGCTGGAGTTTTACTCATTTTCATCCAACAAGCTCCAAAGATGACAGCAAGACAGTTCCATGAATTACATATTCCAGCACTATATCTTGCTATTGAAAAGATGCTCCATGTCAACATACCCTGGGCACCACATTTATTTAATATTATACATACAATAACATTGGCTTTGCTGAATAGAATTTGATCATTGAGCAAAGGCAGAGAACCTGAATTCAGGCTCTGCATATGCCACTTATTGTCATGGTTTACAAATTAATATACATATTTAAAAACACAGTGTTCTGGACAGAAACAGGTGTCTGAGACACACGCTCAGAAGTTCATCAAATTAAAAACATTCATTCTGACAACCTGTAGCAAAATAGCTGATCTGCTAGAAAGAAGGAGCACAGCCAGAGCAAACGATTTGGCAGCATGAGGATCAAAGAGGTCTCAGATAGCCAGAAAAAACAAAGGATGCTGACATCAAAATATTGGCAGCTTGCATTGTTTCTTTTCTTTCCAAATAAAATGGGCAAAGAAAAGGACTAGCTTTCCCATCCAAATTCAATTCTCCAGTGAGCAGCATTCTGTAGCTGTAATTATAATCTTGTATTTGTGTGCACACTAACTAATTTCCTGGGCAAGTTACATTTCAGCTTGAACATGTTGGCATGTAGAGACCAACCTCAATAACAAAAATAGCTGCTGAGTTCAGCAACCTGCAGCTTTTTATAGCTGACCTTGCAGCTCTGCAAGATAGTGGCTCTGGGCCACTTCATTATTTCAAAGAAGGAAATGTGGTTCTGGGAGTTTCATGGGGACTATCAAGACTCAAAAGATAAGTGGTTTCCTGGCTAAGTTCTTTTTGCTTGTTTTAACTTGGTCATTCTCATTTCAAAAGTATTCTGGTCCTCTTAATATTCTCCATTCTGGCTGTGATTGGTGGGGCTAATCTTGCTGACATAGTTTCATTTACCCCATGGACTTTCCCTTAGTTTAAGCAGTTTATAATGCAGCTGGTTGCACTTGAACTCTCTCCCATGTTGCACTCTGGCCACAGCAAGTAACCATCATTGTATTAATCATATTTCAGTTTGACTTCATTTCCAAAATGACTATAGCAATAAAATTATATAAATGGACTAAGAACAATGAATAAATGTAAACAGTTGCATGACAGTCTGATTCTGTTAGTCTGCTTCCCTGCCTGATTGAGTGATTCTGTCTATTAGAATACCCAGCTGCCTGCAGATGTGTCATGAAAAAGGAATGTATACACTTGGGTGCAGCTCCCTCTCATCTGCACTCGAGTAGTAGGAAAGTTAGAGACAACTGTTCTGACTTTCTGCGCAAAGTCCGACTGCAGCAGGAGCTGGAGCTGCTGCCAGCTGTTGGCTGGTTCACTGCAGCTGGAGTGACACACAACCCACTGCTGTCCTCTGCCTGCCCACACCTGCACAAGCTGCAGGAAAACCAGATTTCCAACAGGAGCAGAACCTGTTCCACTCTCCTGCACTCAGTAACTTACTCATTCCCAAACGCCTTTTTCTGCATCATTAAAAAACCCTTGAAGACAACATTAAAAAAGCTTTCCAGTCCCATTGATGGCAAATAAAACCACATCCTCAGCCACATAAGCAGAGATATTCGTTTTTCATATAATATATGTGCTACAGTATGCTAATGTTTACAAAAATTCTTGCTTAATCTGGACACACCAGAAACTGAAAAATTTAAGGAGCATCACCTTCACTGCTTTTTTGCAGCGTTATTATGCACCACTGTCAACACCAACACCAGGCTAATTGCTGACACACCACATAAAACACAGAGAGAGCTAACTTAGTTGGAAAATAATAATTCTCCATGTTCTCTCTGAGGATTACCATTATGAGAGTCCCAGACAGAAGAGATGTTTATCTAGCGTGCTCTCTGCGTAAAGAAGAGGGGCTTCCCAGCTAGCAGGCAAGTGGAAAAGCACATTTCTATTGTCCAAGCTCACAATGTTTCATTTGTGTAACACTGAATCCCAACTTAATTAAATAGCTCCAGAGACCAGGGAAATCTCAATATACAGGGGCAAGTGGTCGAGCAGCCCCATTTACATGTGTGTCACAGCTCGCCGGGTATGGCTCCAAAAAGCATCTGCCTCAACAGCCTCATCTGATTCTTGCAAACAAGCTACACTTTGCATTTTTGAATTTAACAAAGATCACACAGCTGCCAACATGCTATCAAAGCCTAAAGACCAAATAAACGTTTGGCTTCCCTCCAGCCGTCCTTGCTGTGGTATTATTACTGACAATAGAGCCAGAGCAGCAAAAGCAATGAGATGGCAAATTTACACATGTGCCATGTTTTTATACATTGTCTACATTTGCTGCTACAAGACTGTAAGCAGAACACTGGTGAGCATCTCCTGGTTGCAGAATCTGACCTATTTTAGGGCTTTATGAAAGCTGTACAGCATTATTAGTGTATAAAAAACTGCAGATGGGCAAAATTATCTAAGAAAAACAATTCAAAGGTGTTTTATTTTCCCATGTGGGTAGTAGAAATAGATCAGAATTCTATATTCTCAGGGCTACATTTTGCATTTTTTGAAGAAATTGTGCAATATCCATAAAACCTGGCGATCCAACAGTTGACATTTCCTTTAGTATCTACTAATTTCACTTTAATCCACATATTCCTTAGTCCTTGCAACAGGAGCATATATCAGAGGTTAGCATTTGTATTTGACCTGTGTAGAAGAGCTCTGCTACATTTTTCAGTTCAGTTAATAGCCCAACCACCCTCTCATCAAAAGCCAATTGCATCTGCAGATAAGAGGCCCTTCCTACAGACAGTAATATAACTTTTTGATCTGTATCAGATGATTAGGGCAGTGGACAAAGACAACTTCTCCTTTAGTACTTCTCCTGTTTGGTGAATTTTCACTGTGTATGAACATCTGCAAAAGGTTAAGATAATGGAGCCAGAGGCTGGAGGCAACTCATTACCTGCAGCAGAGCCTAGGCCAGGTCCTGAAAAACGCTTTGTGTGAAAGCCTGAGCACTCTCAGAACCCTTGGAATAGATTAAGATTAATTGATAATATCAAACTTACTGCACCTTCCTGCTCTGCCCATGTTCTCATGGGCAGCTGTGCTTTGGTCACCTCCCTTCCCCTCAATTCAACCTGTGTGTAGACAGAAGAGGAGGACAAGGCACAGGCACAGCCAAGGAGGAGCAGCACACTGGCATTCCCATATGCAGCCTCCTGCTGCCCACACCCAGCAAAGAGCTGCATTTGCAGTGGTCAGGTGCAGGGGACACAGGGGACACTGCCCCAGGGCTGACACAGCTCCCCTTTGACAGACCCCATCCCCTCCACCCAGCCAGACCTGGCACCCTCCCCTCTGTCCTTGGGTAGGGGGGCTGCCATTGCTCACCACTGCTCTGATTTCCAGCCCTTTCCATCCCCAGCTCTGCTCACTTTCATTCTCCCATTGATTCAAACGCAGCTTGCCCTTGGCTAGCAAGCTGTGATTACACACCCTCCCAAGGGAAAAAGGAAGGGCAGGAGCAGCAGTTTTGCCCACAAGGTTGCATTACTTCACACTTTAGGGCCAATTCATTGCATTTGGGGAGGATCAGCTCTTGGAAGGAAGGACAAATGAAGCAAAACAGACATGGGTGTTGCTGGAAACATTTGCCGAAGACATCCCATTGCCGCTGTACATTTTCAAGCTTGGGATTTATTTTTTCCCCCTCCAAGGCTTCTTTTAATGTATTCTTTCTTCAAAGTTTGTGCTATCTGTGTAATTTTTCAATCAAGGATTAAGGAGGATTAAGTCCTTGCTAGCCTGTGTCTCTCAGGGAGTGTTAGATGTACATGCATACTTTACACACAATTCCAGTACAATTGCTCACATTCATCTCAATAGAGATGAGTAGTGGCTTATTTTATACACTACAGAATAAAGTCAAGACCTGCCCAATTGTAGATTTACCTCCTCTCTGGTCTGTCCTCATGCTCTTTACATTCAGTGTGGTTTTTTACATAAAAAACCCGACCTCATGAAGCAATTGCCTGTGTATGGTGCTGGTTGCCCCTGATGCACAGGTGGTTTACAAGCAGCAATAAGCTCCAGCTACATGGTACAATAATGTCTCCAGGGTTCATCATATACCTGTGCCACAAGGAAATTCCCTATATTTCCTAGATTTGGGCATCCCAAAACTCTACTTACCCCTGTTTGATTTGGGCCCTTCCCCCCTCACATCTAATTATTTTCATAACAATGCCAAACCAACAACAGTGTGCTTTACCTCTGTGGGTTTTTTCCCCTCTATTAAATTTGATAAAATTTATCTTGATTCTGTTGCTAAGTAATACAGAAATAGACAGCAAAGAATATTTACATGGAGTAATTCAGTCTTACTTCTACTGTGTGTCACACTTCCAGAGCAACACAAGCTCTGCTGGATACATTCACCCCAGCTTCAGCCAGCCAAAATAAGTAACAGTACTGGTAACAAGGCAGTCAAAACAATCTCATTCGAGCCCACCAGAATTGCTGGAGATATCCTTTAGTCACTGGCTTATATGGAAGCCTGTCCTGCTATTCCTGCACTGCTCTGGTTAGCCATGATGTCTAGATTAAACCTAATGTATCCTTATCTACAGACAGACCCACATTCTCTGTTTCCCTAAGGATATTTCATATTTCACCTCCACCTTAATCACACTCAGCAGGAGTTTATTACTTAGGTGCAATTGGTCAAATAAAATTACATTTGTGTAATATTGCCTGTCCTGACCAAATAAGTGTGTACCAGTTCCTTTCACACAGAAACTCACAATAGCTAATTAAGCAAAAAAAGTATTTACTGAAAATGACCATATATAGTATCGGAATGGCTGACATTAGTTCTTTAAAGCAGTCGTGAAAAGATTTGCATTTATCTGTAGTGACTGGAAAAGACTTAGCATGAAAAATAAGAACTTAAGGACAGTAACAGCAGTAGCAAGAATTAATGATAGTGTATCTCTTCTAACTTAACCTAAATATTAATTCAAGAACATGATGTTTTTAAAAGTACAGGAAAAAAAATAGTAGTTTAGTCCATAAGTTGGGGGGGGAAAGTTGCTCTGGTTATGTTGCCCAGACTTGAATTCCTTTATCATTTTAGATCCTTATTAAGTCACTTGTATGGTATAGATTACAGTTCAATCCTAAAATTCCTCTACATTTATGTTTCTTATGTTTTTTACTTTGATATCCTGCCTGTTTTAATGAAGAACAGGATGTGCAATAGCTTGTTACTTACGGCAGTACTTTGACAAGGAACCTGGATCTTAATAAAAACAGGAAATAAAATCCTTCATATTAAATCAATTCTTTTAAAAATAAGCATGTGAATGTCATATTTAAGATTAAAGGTATTTCTCTTTCCAGGAAAGGATCATAATAAGGTGGGCATGTGGCTATTTCAAAACCTGCACACATTTGGTAAAGAGCTTATAGAAAACAGTGTCAAATCCCATATTGAATCCAGCTGCTGGTTCTTACTTTTTGATGTAAGGCTTACTTCCTGCAGATATACATCAAATTAAATTCTTCACTAAGCTCACAATGGTGTTTTCCCTTTAAGCAGAAAGGCAATACTTACCTGAATGAAATATTATCTCTCTTTAATGGGTTTCTACAGTGGAGCCACATTCTACATTTAAAAATGTATGGTGACAGTAGGAACAGAGAGAAACTTGCCATCTATTAAACCAGTTTATTTTCTCTAAAATAGTTTTAATGAAGCCAGTTGGGATTTGTTACACCCATGATATATCTGGTGTCCTGAGTGCAATTTTGGTAGGACTGTTCCTCTACTGGGCTGACTTCCCAGAGTTCATACCACTGGGGATTTTCAGAGTGCTTCTCTGAAGGGAAGCATGGAGTCTTGTAATGACAGATGCACCTCAAAAATAAGGGTAAGGGACAAGAATAATGAGGCAAAGGAAATGGAGAGATTAATACAGGTTATATAGTTTTCCAGGCTTTGTTTGGAGAGCTTGAAACATGCAGTGTTTTTGACTGCAGGAAAGGATTCCCACTAGATACAAACCAGAAAGATTTTGCTTCTAATTTTGATTCAGTAACATCTGCAAATATCTGTCTGAAGTGATAATACACTGTCTCCTATCAAGAAAACAAAGGATTAAGGAATGATGGAGCAGTCAACAAAGAGGTGCTATGTGTTCTATGTTAAACTTCCTTACATTCTGTCAGCTTCCTTTGCCTTTTGGATATATTTATCCAAGAAAATGCCAAGAAAAAGTCATAAGATTATTCAAATGCGAGTTAAAAAACAGAAATTGCATTAGTTACTACACACTCTGTGGCCCTTAATATAGACAAGAGCTCATTTCAGGGTCAAAATTCTAAATCTAAATTCTAAAGATGTGGGAGGAAACATGTAAGCAGTATAACAATGGGCAGGAATAAGCTCAACCACTGTAAGCTTATTTTCCAAAATTCCAAGTAGATCACTAAAGGCTAAGGGTGCAGAAGGCCCTGGACAGAGGTGCCTATAACACCATTTTAAACCAGCTCTGATTTGCAGAAAAGCAGCTTTGGCAGACAAAATGAAGAGGCAAAACTGAAAGCACCACATAATTAAAACACATCACTGAGAATTGCCCTATTTCACACCCCAAGCGTCTCCACAGTATTTAAGTCCCAAAGTTTAACTTCAAATCTCACCAACCCAGCCTTCCCACTTGAGGAGAAACTCAAAGCCTCTCTCATTTGGAGGCTGCCCCAGCTGTGCTGAAAACCTTTGCTGGACCAAAACTCATGGAAGCACAAAAGCCAGCCAGGTCTTTTCCATGTTAGTTAACTTCACCATTTCTAGAACTAACTTTCCCAGTAGTGCTGGCTCCCAGTGGTAGTGAAGAAAAATGCCAGCTGGGCACAGGTCTGCATATGGAGCCAGGCAGATTTACAAGGGCCTGGGGGCTTTTTGTGGATGAGTGGTTCTTAGTACAACCCAGCATCTCTCCCTCCCTTCCCTGCACGAATTGCTTTGCTCAGACTGCTGCATGCAGTTGTGTTTCTATACAATGCACAGCCAGAGAGGAGGTTGGAATCTGGCAAAACTGAACATTGGCTTCACTGCACAATTTTCTTGGGTTGGTTTGATTGATAGAGACTTCTCTCAGCCCTATGGGTGTTTGGCTGCTTCTCCTGGAGGATTTCTGAGAAGACTTCTCCAGCCACTACTTATCTGCTACAGCCAGCCATTTTCCATTCTCACAGCTACTTTTTCTTGTATATTTACTTTCAGCAGACTGTCATGACTTCTACAACGCCAAAATTCCTATATTTTTTTTAAATCTCTTTCTCTCTCTGCATATATGGATGGACTAATGCTAAAGCACCAGCCAGTGCCTTCTCAAGGTGGCTCACACACAGCCAGTTCCCCATCTTCAGCCTAACTCTCAGTGCTTTCTTCCTACCAAGACCCACTTGCTTGAGCTAATCCCATTGCATGTTTTCCAGATAGGCTGCTTGCCATGCACATGCCTGGGGCAAAGGCAAAACTTAAGGCTTCTTGTTGCTCACAGGGGTGTAAGCAGAGCTGCAGCCAGAGCCCCACAGGGCAGCATTAGGCAGAAGCACGATTAACGCAGCAGTGCCAAGGAAAGCAAGCCCTGCGGAGGAGCTGTGGTGATACTCACCCAGAAAGAGAAAAATGAGAAAGGCATCCTTTAGAAAAGGATTGGCAAAAATTGAGCACAAAACAAAGTGGGAGTCCTTGCTAAGCCACAGATGCAATTCAAAATAGTGGAGGAGATTTAAAATTCTTTAAAGCCTGAGTGTACCAGAGTAGCACCAAGCAGCTCTGGCAAGTCTTACTCCTGTTGCCTTTCAGAGTCACTCATTCCCACCCTGCACTTGCAGCTCTTGTGCCTGTGACTATTTCCTGAGCAAAAGAAGCTTTAAACATATTATGAAGGTCCTCAAGTACAACAAAACACTCACCAATAGACCCCACAGGAACCCAGTGGCAAACACCCCTTCCAGTACAAGTCACAGCACTGGGATTGAGGAGCCCTCACATGAGGTTTCTCAGCAGGGACAGGACAGGTACAAACTGCTCAGATTGTTTCTCCATCACCACATTTAAGGGGGTAGACTGAAAAACTACATAACCAGATCAAAAATCTACTTTTATAGCCTACTCTCCAGCATGTATGGGTAAGTCAGTTACTTATTTCAACTGATTTCAGACACAATGCTCCTAGGGCACAGCAGGAACAGCAATAACTCAGGTTTGGCCATAACTGTCTCACTCTTCTTTCCCATAAGCCCATACAAAAGTAAAACAATGACAAAAAGACAAACATCCTTCCACATCCTTACTGATGATCTGAAAGTGAAGACATAATGGTCTTCATAAAATAGTGAACAACAAAGCAAAAAGTAGGTCAGATGAATGGAGCATTCTCTTTTTTAATGCTTCAGTATTTTATTGTTAATTTGAATTGTTAACCCAAGTTATTGCAAAGCTATAAAAGAGTTTTCAAGCATCAGCTGTTTTGAAGCAAAGTTAAACCCCTGCAAAGCTTTACACCCTTTAAAAAAAAGAGGAAGGTCATTAGGCAACACACTAAAGACTTCTATTTTGGGTCAGATTATCTTTCTGGGGAGAACATTCCATGAAATTGTTTCAAGCCAATGCTATCTTAAACTACGAAAACACTACTCCCTTATTAACCCTAGAAACCTGCTGTTACATGGGAAAGAATAGACAATATGGAGAATTTTCATCTCTTTTATTAGAAAGGATCCCTCCACTTAGCTAACCAGAAAATCGGGTCAGTAATTTAAAAAAAAAAAGTACTCAAACCTGTATTAATACTTTAACACAGAGCTCGTAGTGTACTTTGCAAATGCAGCAAAAGCAAACTCTAAGCCATGAATAATTTTTCTTCTTTCACTCATCCCCAAGAAACTAATAGGAGAAAAAAGCACTGATTTAAGGCCCAAGACTCTTCCTATTCCCAGGATGTTTTACTAAAAAATAAACTTGCTAAGCCAAATTTCCATATACCACGGCTGAAACTTTTTTCCAAAATAAAGAGCATCACCTTGGAATCTATTTTTTCTCTCTTTTTGCAAGAGACCACCTATGCTAGGTGCAGCTATTACTGATTGAAAGAGCTCTTAACCTGAAGGAGGAACAGAAAATGATCCTGACTGATTTCTCAGATGTCACAAATAGCCAAACAGTCTACTTTATCTGAAGAAGCCTTTGAAATAAAGACATTTCCTTAAAAATCATCCTTCAAAGGAAAGTACTGAAAAGAAGAGTGCAGAGTGTGTGAAAGAAGGACAGAAGAATTAGCACACTCAGTTAAATATGGCCTCTGGTTTTCCCTAAGAGGAAAAATCCCTTAATATGATCCAGTTTTCACCATAACCATAGAACTATAACCCAGGCTGGCCCTGAGATATTCTACACTGTGGTATTAAAAATACCTTGCCTTACTTGCTAACATAGCAACATAGGGAGTACTTGGGCTTCCTGCAAACTGAACTCAAGGCAGTAACTTACTCAGACAATCCCATACCAGTGACTTCTGTTGTTTATTTCTTAATTAAAATGTACATTGAATTTTCAATGCCTTCTTTTACAGAAAAGAAAAAGACAGAAAGATTACAGATAAGAGAATGCATCATGATTACAAAGCGTGGTAACTGCATTTGTCAAGCATTTGAGGATCACTAGATGGAAAGCACTTAATTTTTTATAGCAAGTCATAGCATGAAACAATGGACCCTCATTAAATGTAGAAAACATGTTTTCCTAAGCTGCTGTTCTCCCATTATCTCTATTTCCAAAACTAATTTAGGTGAAAGCTCTTAACTGACATATTTTCATCAGGATTTGACATCTTTTGGCAGGTGAGCAAACGTAAGTAACACCTTTTTCTTACATAAACCATAGGCGATTCCTAACTTCATTTTTATGTGTCTGCACTTCAGCAAAAGTTCTGCTTAAGGATGTCTATGATTTATCGTGTTGCATCAGGAATCCCAGCTATCCTCATGGATAGGCAGATAATGAAAGTGTTTTTCTGCTGCTGCAGCTCCAGCAGAATCCCATTCAGAGGGATACTATGAGCACACTGCGGGATGGAGCCGCTTGCTGCCTCAGACCGCGTCCTTCTGGCTGTCAGCATTCCGTGGAAAAAACAATATTTAAACTTCTGCTTGCCCCCCTGAATGTCTCCAGGCATCGGCACCCAAGAGGAACTCTCTAGCAAAGGCAGGTGGCTTTGACAGCCCCATTCCAGGATCTGGGTGTCTGTGCCCACTAGATGGTGCAATGGAATAAAAATAAGGGGTTCCACTGCTGAGTGTCTGCTATCCTGGAAAAATTTGTTCCAAGGATTCTTGGTTCTCATTCTAGCTGATAAACGTGGAAAATATTATATAACCATGCAGTTTTTTTACTTCCAATACTGAGTTATTTTGAAAATTCCGTCATTAAAATACAATAAATACTAATAATCCTTCATTGTCTTTTATAATAATATGAATAACAAAATAAAGAACATGAAACTGTATTTTCTTTGCAAAGTATTTCAGCAAGCATGTTATTGCACTGACAGTTACTACAGGAGGAAAAGGGTAGTAGCACTGTAGTGCCACACCACTTTACCTTCCCCAGTCTGATGTCAAATTTCACATGCAAATCGAAGTAATACATTTCTGAACTACAGCAGAAAGTTCAGAATTTCACAAATTTATGAAGTTGACAGCTGCAGCTTTTCCTTAAAAACATCTTCCTCAAGAACAGTCAGAACATGGCTGTGAGAAACCTTTGCACCTGTAGCTGCTCAGAGTTTACACTCTGATTGTTCTAGTTGCACAGATTTCTTTAGGAGTTTCTTTTCAGGTTATTTCCACGTATCCACAAACTTTGCTGGAAGAATACCTGGCTAGTATTGCCACATCCTGATTTACTTCTGCTCACTGTGCTGCCAGCCAGAGCAGGAATTAATAAACTAGGGCAATAATGATCACTCTCAAAAGGTGACCTGGCTTTGAAGCCTGCTTTTCTTCTAGCTGGATTGATCTCGGCTGCCTCATCCAAAATCCCATTTGTCACTAGAGGGCACTTCAAACCAAGCTGTCATGTTAAATTAACACAGTGTACAAAACCCCCACAAACATGGAGGGTTATACCCAGCCTACAAAAAAGTTGCTCTGGCTCCATGCAAGCATGCACAGCATATCTAATATAACTTTTCTTATGTTAGACAAACACGAGTTTTAACAAAAAAAGTTTCCAATGTTTGGAGAGCAAAACTGAATTCAGAGCACATCTTTCTGGCAAGTCTAAACCAAAGCTGTAGAGAGGATAAAATGGCTTGTTCTGTTTAACATAATTTGCACAGAAAAAAAAAACAAAAAAACAAACCTTTACAGTCATTGAGTCATTGCTGCTTAACAGATTCTGTCTTACTGCATTAAGCAGTGCTTTTGTTTACTTTTAACTTCTGAATTTCAGAGATTAAAAAATTTGAATCAGGTATGAAAACAGTTTGAAATAAGCCTTTCTGAAAGGAAAGCCCAAAACCAGTCAAGAACTACTAATCTGTTCATGTTAGGTGAGTGATACCCTGATTTACCACAAGCTGCTCACCAAAAGCTGCCTTACTTCTTGACAACTCCAGGTCAACCAGTTTGGCCCCATACATCCCATGCCATATTTGCCAAACCCTTTAAAAGCTTGGAGTGCAAGTGCATGAATGCCCCACCCAAGGTGTGTCCCAGCCAAAAGCCAAGACTCCAGGAAAACAAAGATAACTTTCAAAGTCAGAATAACATCTGACCTCTTGTCACTACATAAACAAGCAGTAAATTAATAAATTTGATTGGCACTATGGGAATATTTATTTCCTAAGACCAGCTATATTCTACAGCTATGTGATTACATAAGTCTCTGGTTTAGTTGTTCTTTTTAAGGCAATTAAAACTTCAGTGATTACAAAAACTTTTAAATATGCATTGCAATAGATGAATACCTGGAAAGAAGTTACAAAAAATATACCCTAAGTTCCTTTAGGATATTCAAAATGACTGTTCAGTATCAAACTTACAGGACCTATGCTTCCTACTACCACTAGGTTACACTCAGGAGTAGATTTATATTAAAATTAGCTTCTACAAAACCTGCTGCTACCTACACACCTTCCATCAAATTCAAAACCAGTTTGATTCTATGCTGTCTGACAGTGCCCCTTTAAGAGCTCCCTGATAACAAGTAGGAAACAATAAGGAATCTCAGGCAAGGAGACAACAGTCTGCTGCTCTGATAAGGCTTCATTAGAATAGGTAGCTGCATTTTGCAGTACAAAACCTAATTCCAGTTCCAAATTAAGTCATTTTAACAAAAAAAACAACAACAACAAAAAACCGAAAAAACATAGCACTCAGGGGAAGATGTGAAATATTTTAATATTTTCAGTAAAATATGAGCGAAATAAAATATAATTCTGTGCAAAAGTTTGGCAGTTTGCAAATTGAAGGCTGCTGAAAAGGGACAACTAGAGCTGCAACTGGAGGCAAGTGCTCTCACATCTCACATCAGTAATGAAGTTTAGCACTGGAAGTGAGCCAAGAGGGGCTGCAGTGGCTGCCAGGACTGACATGCACAAAGGGGGTGGCTTCAGCTTCATCACACACAACCTGCACTGAAGATACTCAAACAGCTCTGCACAGTCCAGAGACTGGGCCAGCCTTGCAAAAACCCTTACAACAGTAAAGATGCTTCAGGCCAACAAAACCATCATTGTACACATTTAAAACTCCAGAACACATTGGCTTCTTGGCCAAAGGCTGTGATCAATTGTTAAGAACGGAGGAAACTGTAGTTTAAGGAAATACCCAGTTCAACTCTACAAAAATCAGTTGTAAATAACAGATTTGGGCCTTTGCTTGTCTTCATGAACAGGCATTTAATGAAGGTTTCTGGGGAGTGCCTGTTCCTCCCCTTATTCTCTTTATTTCTGCAATGACATACACCCATGGTATTTCCAATTCCATCCTATGACCCCAACCAGGGCAGTGATAGTTAACCACTGCACATTTTCAAATCATAGGTAGGGTGGTTGCAAAATTACCTGGTTTTAGTTTCCTCTAATACATAAGAAAACTGTCTAGCAAACTACTGCCTTCAATTTCTGTTCCTGGTTGTAGCTAACTCTATGAGAAAGAATATCAGGACAGACTATAGAAAATTCCCAAGTTATTCTGGAAGATCAAAGATATTGATATTATTTTAAAGAGGCATCCCAAATGTGTGTTCCCATACCTTTATATCAGATATTCACCAGACATTCAAGAAAAAATATCCCAGTAGATGAACACCTTGCAAAAGATGACTCCTTTAAGCAAAGCCAAAACCCTAAACCACTCCATGAGTGGCTTTGCAGATACATTTGTGATCTCACCATGGCTATTTAAGCTGAAACTGTAAATTACCAAGTCCTTAAATTTCGGAAGGAAATCAAGGAACAATAAAAATTGATTTAGTCATATGAATAGTGGAAGTAATAAAGGCTTCATGAGATGGTTGACCTTCTGATAAACTGTGCTGCTAAATGATTCCTAGTTTCAAAGCAGTGATAGTGTGGTTTGGTAACTTAGAGATTGCTTCTATAATGTTTCCATGAGTAAAATATTTCAGTCACTGCTGTCCAAAGTCAAACTTTTGGGAGAGGAGTGAACAGACTTAAAGGGATCAGTCCCACACATGCTCTTTCAAGCCTATCCAAGGGATGCAGTGACTCCTCTGATGTGACTCAAGTTTACAAACTGACGAATCCAGTTGACTTTACTCCTTCAAAATTTAACTTAAAATCCCTACAGCTACTAGATTTTTCACAACACTCCTGTCTTATACACAGTGGTTAAGTATAGAGGTGCTTCAGTCTTTTGCAAGACTGTTTCTATTATCTGTCTGTTACAAACCCTGCATCATCTTCTTAGAAAATCAGAAAGAAAAATGTTGGAATTTTCTTCAGAGGGGCAGAAGGGATTAGTATAGGAAAAAAGAATAAAAGAAAAATAGAAGTATCAAATAGAAGTAAAGAACCAACAGGAAAGGAGAAAGTGGGAGTTCTATAATACCTGCCCAGAAGAAATAGAGCATAGGACTTAAGGGTTTCTTTTCTCCTTCATATTTACAGGAACAGTAGTTTGTATTTCACAGGAGGTCCAAAGCATTCAAGTATAAAACGGCCCTTCCAAAACTTTTAGAACTTGATCAGATCTGCCAGTTTGATACTTTACTTATTTGAGGGTTTGTTAAATACTCTGAATCATGTCATTAGTGAAAGCCCTAGAGGATGTGCAAAGAAGAAAATCAGTTAATAGAGGGAAAAAATGAAACCTGTACAGTTAACCTTCAATCAAACACTGAAACAGCTCAGCTTCATGATGTTGGTTGAGGGATCACAGCATTGACATGTGCACACATCAAATTTTATTCCCCAAGTTGAATGACTAATACTGAGTTTTACAAGTATTGTGAAGACAAAGTTATGTTATGCTTTGATGTCTCTCTTTGTTATAATAAATTCCCTGAATTCATTCAGATGACCTTGATTTCTTTCATCATAAAAAGGGGGCAAAGTTGCAGCCTTCCCTTGTCTTTTAGCCCTGGCACATCACAGTTTAACATGACGTCATTTCAGTTGAGAATTCTCAGAATACCAAAAAAATCTCATTTACTAATTCAAGGGTGCCCTGACCAGTCACTTTTTTATGACAGGATTCAATTAGGCAATGCTCCACAGGAAGACCAACTTAGAAAATATTTTACAGCAGAGTTTTCTTCCCTCTTCAAGATGTCTCTCCCATGTGGACCCACAATTGTGAGAACTGGCAGGAAGCCATCTCCCTCCTTTTGCCTTCCCTTCAGGAAAAAGCTGACTTGTCAAACTCTAATGAAGCCTTCAGCACAGTTCAGGTAATTAAGGATAAAGAAAGAGCCTGACAAAGAGAGGAAGGGAAGCTCAGCACTGACATCCTCCCTGTGCGTGGGAGCAGAGAGCAGAGATGTTTGCCACAGCAGGAGAAGCACAACAAGGGCTCCACCAGATCTGTTGAGGGTGTGAGCTTGGCCATGTGGAGCCAAGTCAATGTGAAGGAACATCCCCTCGTGGCGCCTCTGCCCAAATGCACGAGTGTTGCAGTGCTCCTTGACTGTCACTGGGCTTTAATGCCACTCCCTCTCTTCCCCTTGCTCACAGATGGATCCTCCAGGGCCACATGTCCATACAGAACCTCACAGTGGGCTCACAGTGCCCAGGACATGGCACATGGTGGGTTTTGTTTTGTTGGGTATTTTTGCTGGGAGGTCGGGCATCTCACATGGAGAGAATTTGAAGAATGAGATGTTCACACTGCAAATCCTGATCCTGGTAAGAAGTGAAATCCCACAAACATCTTTAGGACAAGCGTGTCTAAGTACTCTTTTGCACCATACTATGATGCCTGACCACCCTCATGCTTGAGACCAAAAGCCTTCCCAAAACTCTGCTGTTTTTCTAGTCAGGCTGTTCAGTTATTGGTGAAGCCTGAAGATAAGAGTAGGAGAGTGAGAGCAGGCTGCTCATAGAAGGGTTTCCCTGCCCTGTTTGGGGCTGGGACTGTGCCCACCAGCAGGGCCTGTTCCATCCTGCTGCTCTCCCACCTGTAGATGCAGCAGTGCCACTGGCTCAGAGAGTCCAAATCTTACAGCCACTTACTAATGACAGAAATTATCGACCACCACTTAAGATACAACCTCCAAAGCAGCAGCTGGTTCAAGATCCATGAACACTTGCACTGCGTGTACCCAAATGGCAATCTGAAAACGAGGAGAGCCCAAACCCAGCCCCCAAAGCAATGCTGCACCACGGTTACAACAGGAGTTACAACTAACTGGAGCTACTAAGGCACTTGAAAACTGAGCCTTTGGTTTTTCACACTCATTCTTTCACGTTTGTGAACCACTCTGGAGTTGACTGCAGATATCTGACCTTAGGAAGGGCACTTTGGAGCATTTATGATGTGTTAAATAACACTGTACAGACCTGCCAAGCCAAAGACTTTCTGTGCTGCCCCAGCAGGAAACACCACAGCAAATAGCCAAGCCCCAACCCTATTTCTTCCTCTCATTCAACTTTTACCTGCCTGCACTTGGTATCAAGAGGCTTTTGGAACAGAAACCAACCACCATGACAAGAGTAAAGCATAAACTGCTGCCTTGCAGTATTTCAAGCACATTTTACTTCGAATTTATTTTTTAATTTTAAAACAAGTTCACACAAAAGCTTTTTGCTTTTAAAGAGAAAATAAATACACAGAAAGTCTGTTTGAAGGTCACAGGAAAATACCCCACAGAAAACAACTGTGGATCATACATATTTACTCAAATAAGGCTGTAGCTATATAAGGCCTTTCAGCCTGGAATTTCAAAGTACTGGTCCCCAAGGTGAGCATTGCACTCTGCAGTGTTTCTTCAGGAGCATCCCCAGTTTATGCCATGAAATACTTTAAATTTAAAATGTCTTCATATCTGCTTTAATGGTTTTTTGAAACAGAGGCACACAAGCTGCATCTACTGCTGGAAGTAATAACATAACATTCCAGCAGAGAGCCCTCTAAATTTTGACTTCCATGACAATCACTATGACAAATATTTTCCTCTGTGCTGCAGTAAAAGATTTAAAGATGGCCTGTCTTTAAAATCACAGATACATAAAAAATAATTCTGCAGATAAACTCAATCCCTCTATCCCACACTAGTTTTACACCAGAAAAATATCCCATCTGACTTGAATTGTCTGCTGGGCTGAAATAAACGCCAGAAGCCCAAAAACAGGTCTAAATCATAAGATTTGGACTAGATATTAAGCAGAGCCAAAGTTTAGGGTGGTCATTACAAGCCACCAAACCATGATACACTGACCTAAATTTCAGAAAAAAAAAAAAAAAAAAAAAAAAAAAAAAAAAAAAAAAAAAA
>VWZP01006979.1:966004-1036258 GCA_013396995.1 Dicaeum eximium
AAAAAAAAAAAAACAACAAAAAAAAAACCAAAAAAAGAGAGAATTGTGGTTGTAGCGGCCAATTACTGAAAATTCAAAGGTATTATAAAACATCTCAATTCCTCCATCCCCTTCACACATAAACAGCCATGGCAATGTGTTATTTAATTTCCCTCTCTTTTTTTTTTGCTGCTGTTGATAATACCAGTTTTTAACACTTGTCCACTTTGCAGGGTACCCCACATTGCTCTGCACCTTTGGCAAGTGTGGCCAGTTCATTTCACTAGACATTTGTCACACATTGCCCAAGGGCTGCTTCCCACCAGGACATTCCTTCCGAATGAAATCCTGTTTTATGCCTCCCACCACAACCTGCAGAGTAGAGATGCTCCCACCTCAAGCTGCAGCTGCTGCCAGGCCAGGAACTGCACAGGGATGGCCTGTTAAGGTCAAATTTAATTATGTCTTTCCCTTCCTCTGATTGTGTATGTGGACAGCTATATCTAGAAATATTCAAACTTCCTTAATGGATATGCCCATTTGAGAAATTAACCTTTTTTTTTTTTTCACTCCCCATTTTCCTTTTTTTTTTTAAATCTACAAGACATGTCAGGGCATGTCATGGCCACTTAAACTCCTCTGACATGCAGACCAGTAATAAAACTGCAGTATAATATGCAAACAACAGAGTGACTTATGTGCAAACCTAAAGGGATTCACATGGAAAAAGCAAAAATTGCTAAGTTACAATACAGATAATAGAAATTGCACCGACTATCAGGTAAAATATGAATAAATAACTATTAGTGGCTCAGCAGCAGCAATAAAAGAAGATGCAAAAAAAAAGTCCCAGTGGTTGTGTCATGTGCTCTGATGTACTAAAAGTGGGTTAACTTTCCCAAACTGGGAAAAGGCCACAATTAACCTTCTAAAACACATTTTTAGAAGTCTAAATATAGAAAAGCATCATAGGAGAATTGGCTGGGGATTTTTCTTGGTTGGGTTTTTTTTTTTTTAATGAAGAATGATTTGAAGCATTATTTCTCATGTGATTTCAGTGGACTTTTGATTAATACAGCCAGAAAAATAATGCAGGAATACAGTACATTTATGTTTCCAAGCTTGACAATTTTGTTTGAAGAATTGTACATTAAGCTATTTTTGATTGGCAAAAGGACCAATATATGCCAGAGAATCTGCACTATTTGTTAACTGAAAATAAGTGTCCACATAACAAATCTGTAAATTAAACACAGGAGGAAAAAAAAAAATCGCCAGCTGTTACTGAGTTTCAGCTGAAGAGATCTGTAACCCCTCTGTGCTGGGCCTACCAGGTGTGCTCAGGTATGAAACAGAGGTGAATCACATAAGCTGTTTGTAGTTCCAGGTACACTTCCAACCCTGAATGACCTTGTAGTGTGGGGTGGGGGAATGACATGATAACAATAACACACAACTGAAAAAAGTCACCAAACCACCAAATATACTGCCTGACTCCACAGCTACAAGGCTGGATCTTTTATTGCCTCAAGATAAGAGTTTTATTTAGACTCAGAAAACTGTTTGCAATTGTTTGTCAACTTCCAGACCCCTGGAAAACTCCCACTCCTAAATTCTCTCCCTCTCCACCAAGTGGGTTTCATAACTTCTGGATTCAGGCAAAACAATTTTAAATTAACAAGCAGCACATCACATTCTAATCCTCTTATTGTGAATTGCATCTACTACCAAACCACACAGAGAAAAGCCCTGAAGTCACTGACAGTTAAACTAAGCAAGCTTAGCAGAGATAAATTCTCATTCACTGTAAATTGCAAATGTAACAGTAACACAATAATTTTCAATACTATTTTTAAGACAATGCCAGAAGTACTCTCAAGACCTTCTGGTTTTCCAACTGAGCTGGCACAAAAGACTAATTTCAGCTCCACAACTGCAGATACACAGTTACTGACAGTGGTTTAGGCAAAGCTGGCTTCACAAGTGAGCATGTCTTCCCTTATGTGTACACAGTAGAACTGAAAATAGAGGCAGAAACTCTCTTTGTTTCGCTTACCCAGCAACGCCCAGTTAGTTTTGGGAAGTTAGTCCCCTACAGTAATGGACAAATACACATTATATTTATGTTTCCCAAAATCCAGAAGTAATTTATTACGGTCTCTTAACAGAAATCTGAGTCTGGAAAGCCAAACTGGCTCATTAAGGCACAACAGGGTGAAGGCAGAGGAGTCTAAGTAAAGGCTTGAAGCAGTTAGAAAAATAAATTTTAAAAGCCTTTTATCATAGTATCTTTTCTATTGTCCACATAAGCAGCCTAGAACAGATAGTCTTCATAATTAGAAGCAACCCAAATAAACCACTTAGAGGAAATGAGGAACTGTTGCTAATCAAAACACATGGGCTGCTTTGACTAAAGTCTGAACTTCTTTATATTGAGATTACATCAATCTCCACTACAAGATACCATTCTTAAACAGGAACAAAATACTCGAGACGTTATGTTTTATTAGGAAACATTCCATCCCACACATTTGTTTTCTTTTCAAATGTTGAGGAGGCCAGATACACTGTCTGCAGTACCTCCAGGCTCTCCTGGCAGAACTGCAATACCTAAGAATAATAATCAACCCAGGCTCAATTATAACTGCATTAAAAAAATTTAAAAACTAAAAAATAAGAATTAAAAAAAAAAAAAGAAAAAAAACCGCCACAACAATCATGATTTATCCTTACCCAGACATCCAGACATTAAGACTCAATTAACCTAATGAAAATGTTCTGCACATTTTCAAGTTGCCATGCCAGAATTTTGGCTTTATTTTCTGAAGTTGTTTAAGGTCACTAAATGGTCAGATCAGTTTATCACCAAAACATCCCAAAAGTACATAGGCCCAGAACTGCATAGTTAAGCCTCTCTTCTCACATATTTCAGCTTATCTATGAGAAATAAGTTAAGAAAATGGCACAAAACACACACAAACCTGACCCATAAAACACTTGCTGCTTTTCGAGAGACCGAAAATTGCTATCAAGTTCCTTTGAGTCTCAAACAGTTTGTTATTCAATATTTTGAAAGTATTAACTATATTCTTGATCCATAAAACTCATCACATCCCATTTAATGAAAGATTAAGTTACTTAATTTCTGTGCTTCCTACATGTGCTTAAAACTTTTAACTATTATAAACTAGTACAAGGTTTCTGATTTCAGTGAAGGCATATTAGGAAGCTTCATTTTCATAACAGTATTCATTAAGTGATACTGACAATAATTATTCCCAAATACAAACAAACATTTACTCAATAAGCAACTGAACAGACCTAGCTATGCATTTAAAGCAGAAAATGAGAATATTCTTAGTGAAAATTAAATTTTATACTAAGATATTTGTAAGTGGAAGAAAGTAAAGAGAGCAATGCCCCGCTGAAAAATTCTACGTTACTTACATACTCTTTGAAGCTCACAGGAAAATATCCATTATTGAGTAGAACTTTGTAGCAGACAACACCTTTAACCAAAGATGCAGAGACACTCAAGCACTCAGACTAACTTCTCCCAAGTGAAAGCAACCTTCAGGGAGTGAGGGACTTGATCCCTTTGAAATATCAATTATCACTTTGATTTTCAGCTGCTGCAAATCTAGGTGGCACAACTGATTTCAATTCCCATTGATTTTAATGAGCTCGTTTGAATTACACCAGCTGAAGACATTCCTGTAGATGAATTCACCTATGGAGAGCTCATGCAGCAGTTCATTTAGGGAACATGGGCCTGCCTGAGAGGACTGCACAGCTGAAAGTCAGAAGCCTCTCAGCCACCAGAGGAAAGGCCAGAGAAAACTGGAGTTTCTCCACCAGAGAAAACTGGAGTCATTTGTGCAGTTCAGCTCCTGGTCAGGTTTGCTTTGCACATGTCTTGCTTGCTTAAAATCAATGCTTTGCTGTGTTGTAAAAGAATTGTTCCATTTCTCCAGAGAACATAACAAAAGAAGGCATGGAAGTTTTAAGTACATCTCACCCCCGACACTGAAGGCTAAGGATGCTCTGCAGACACCACAACAGAATGTTCTAGCAGCTACAAAGCCTCTGCATTGCCTCTAGGAGGCTGCCTGGTCTGGGTTCATGCACCTTGCCAAAATCCATTGCTAGGAATGCAGCTGCCCTCGGCTTTCTATGAAAGAAGTGACTCCAAAAGTGTTTGGTTTGCTCCATCAGATGGCCCTGCTATCCCTTACTCTAAAAATAATTTTCTTGTTTTCTTAAGTGACTTCAGTGAAGCTCAAAACACCTAGATGGTTTTAATGCCTATATGAAACCGTACAAATCAAACTAACACAAAAGCTGCTTTGTTACATTTCAATAAACAAGATATCTGAGGCTGAGTGATCCATTCTGCCTGCAATTATCCTGATGTAAATGAAGGAGTTGGGGTATTTGTATGACACGACTAAATGTTAGCCTTGATCTGATCAGATGTAACTGAAAACAGAATTTGGCCTACAGCTACAGAGTGTTCAAGTTTAAAGCCCCAGCTTTATCCTCCCAGGCAGTCTGCACTGCACAAATGCAGTAACATGTAGATTTGGCAAACCATGTACTGCTGGAGAGGGAAACGTCCCAGAGCAGCCCACAAGAACAAATTGTCACTGTTCAGGCTAATAAGAACGAGCACTTAACAAAGTTGACATGGAGAACTGGACTGATCTTTACATGGTAGCAGGTGACAGCAGCGACAGAGACATTTATGGAATTTGGAACAGCACATGGAACAAGGGGACTGCTGTTCCTCCCACTGTGAGAGTGCCTTAGGCTGTACATAGAAGCATCAGGCTTTAATCTCCTCCATATTGCTCAGAACTGAGAACGTAATCAGTATTAGATGAAGAGATATTTTCATATTTATTTATATTCTGGATGGCAGAGAAACACATGCCCTCATTCAAAGCCTTAGAAATCAGATGTACTAGGGGTTTTGTGCATGTGTCACCAAGCATTAAAGAGAAGTACCTCTCACTAATTTGCTAAAAGCTATGCTAGGCAGTTATAAAACAACTTTATAATCATCTGTTTTTGGTGACTGCTCCTTTTCTCTTTGATGCTGCATCCCAGATAGTACCTGACAGCACCATACCTAGTGGGATCATCATTCTGCTTGCATACCTAGAGGTCATCTGCTTGCTTTTCTCTCACAGACAGCAAGCCAAGCCTTTGTTTCACTCATTTCTTACCCATGTTATCCATTAATTTTGCTGTCTTTATACAGCTTGTTACCACAGAAGACCTGAAAAGACCATCACTCCTCAATGTCTTAATGAGAAGTTGAAAAAGTATAAGGACGAGAATGAGGGAGGGGGGAGGAATGTTTTATTCACAGTTAAACAAGCACAAATGGAATGGCTAGAGGTTATAAATGTTTGCATTTTTTAACAGGGTGCTTAAAGGCATTTTGAAGATAAATACAGACATGAAACGCATGCTTTGAGGAGCTCAAAACCCAAACATTCGATTTTGGACAACTCTTCAGGATGATGTGGGATTGTCCTTTGCATTTCCCTAGAATAAAAAGATCTTTCTTAACGACGGTTAGCATGTCCAAAAATTAGGAGCTGATCTCTTGTGTAGCCCCTCTGACCCGAGCTAGAGATGCAGCAGAGTTGGATACAGATGTTGTACAACACTCTTCTCCCTCAGTGTCTGAGGAAGCCACACAGACTGGAAATCTCAGCATGCCCTCTGAAAGGTGACCCTGTAAACCAGCCTGGAGGGGCCTGGTAGGTGCAGAATGCTTCTCTTGCACCAGTACAGTCTGGGGTGCCTGTCCTTTCAGGTCTGCTTCCAATTTACTGATTCGTTCAACAGCAAATGATCTTGATCTAAAAAGACTTGTGTGGTGGGCTCCTGCTAAGTCTGAGAAACTGAATCTCTCTCCAGAGTGCTGTCACTCCCAATTGCATTCTCTGGGACACACATTTAAAAGTTCCTAAATTTATGCCAACAGGCACTTCCTGTTTCTCAACCCTGATATTCTCGTTTCTTTTTGGACCAAAAGTTAAGTGTAGAGGGTGCCTTTAGCTTAAGAACATAAGAAAAGCCATAATAGTTCAAAGAAATGCCTCTGTTGGGGTGGTCCCTGCAGTCAGGAATGAATGTCTAGAGAAGAACATGAGGCAATAAGCCCATATCATGACTTTTCCATGTATAAATTTTACAAGCTTCTAAGAGTCAGTAGTTCAGGGGCCACCAGAGAGGGAGGATGCCTTTAGACCACTTTGACAGCAATGGATTGGTCTCTGAACACAGTAAGTTTAATATGAGCTCAACAGGCTTAGTACTAGAGTTAGGAACAGATCTGGCATTATTCACCATGACTGTATGCATATTAACTGACATTAACATTTCCTACCTAATCTGTGGGCTGCAAACACCGACTGCAGAGGTTGTATTTCACTGCTTCATGCAAGTGAACAACAGATACTTACACAGCCCACCTTGACATTGTTATTTTGAGGTTGTTCATAATCCTTCTTGCTCAAGAGTTCACAGATCTGTAGCAGAAGAGTTTTCATCACCACATGCTCTTAACCAGCAACTCAAGCACCTGAGAAAACAGAGCCTACTTGGCAGTTCTAAAGAGCCATGACTCTCAGATCTTCCCATGGCTCAGTGGGATGGTGTTGAGCACACTCAGAGGGAGCAGAGTGCCAACAGAGCCCTTGGGTCACACGGGAGCCTGCCAAACTGAGGGACAGCCCTAGCTGCCCTTCAGATGTGTTTCCTTCACTGCACACAGCATCTGTATGGATTCCCATAAGTACTTCTGCTGTCAGTTTAAGGGGAGTAAAGGTCATGTTTGCCTCGGATTAATTTTAAGTTTGGAAAAAGGAGAACAAATTGCAATTTTCTGCTTTCACACTCTTTCCCCGTGTCGCCATCCCACGCACGCTTACCAAGTCTGACAACACTTAGCAAGGTTCCTTTCTCCTGACACTCCAGCAAGGGACCTTCTCAGAAGAGAGCCTGACACAGGCACCCCCAGAGTGGAAGCATTAATGCTGCTCACTTACACACTGTCCAGGTGATGTCTTCTGCAGTGTGCCTGAAAGTCACTCACAGCTGACTGCAGCAAACTTTGACAGATCTTAGTGTCCCTTCAGACATTTCTGATGCCTTCATTAGCACTTGCTGCTTGCAGAGAGAAAAGTGCCTGGCACTTATTGATACAGAAGACCAAAACAGATGACAGTGCCAAATCTTTAGAATGTCTCTATTTCTGCCATTAGTTTAGATGATCTGAGTAAATACAAGCCTGGAAAATATATATTAACTGTAACTTAGGCAAATTTTGTTGTAAGATAACAGAGATAATTTTTACTTGTCAACTTCATCCATGTGTTGAAAGTATATAGATGAATTCAACATTCTTGAATTATTTGGGCTCCTTATTATAAATATTTACACTCAGCATGAATCCAAGAGAGTGTCTCCATCTAAAAATAGCATTCTGATTTGTGGCTTTGCTAATATGAGATGGAAAGTCAGAGCATCACAAACTAAATACAGCAAGTGTGTGTAATTATCCTCATTAAAACACTTTGAGTGGAAAATTTTCATTACCCTGGGATATAAGAGAAAGCAGAGCAGACATCCCCTGGATCCTGGTTGCAAGACACTTTTATGAAGGTCATGTAATCCTGTATTTCTAGTAATTTACTCAGACTTTCAGGGACTTGTTTCCAGCCCTGAAGCTACAATGTGTCCATGCAGAGCAGAGGCAGATGCATGGCCACTTCCTGAGTAAATCCCTGGACAATTACTCCATAAATTTCTAGGAGGCTAGTGAGGAAACTCTGGTGTGAACTTCCAAGTGTCAGAGTAGGAATTGAAAAATCCTATGCTAAAGCTCTAAGCAGGACCTTTAAAGCTCTGGTGTTCCACTGCTGCATTGTTTGAAAAGCAATTTGCTTGACTACAAGCTGAGTATTTGATGTTTCCACTCAGTGGATTCTGCCTACAAGTGGAATCTGGAAGCAGAAGTATAAAAAAAAATCACTATCCCATAATTGCAATCTGTCTGATATTTGTAGCTGCCTTCAAGAAAATGGACATTTCACTCTGGTTCTCCTACTGTCCAGTTCAGTTTTAAAGCTCAAACCCTCAGCACACATTTTCTCTCTGACCCATTGAGGCTTTTTCCTTTTTCCTCCCAAACACCTTCCCAATGTTTCCCAGTGTGCCCAGGATGTTTCTGCCCTCCTGAATGAGAGGCACCACAATCCTTTCCACTTCTGCTCTGAATGAAAGCACAGCAGCAAGAACTCCTCTGGTAATGTTTATGCAGCTGTGAAAGTCTTCTAGAGGGAGGAGCAGAATTGCTAACACCTGAGTCATTTTATCACCATACCCAAAGTACTGCAGAACCCATGTCCTCCACTGCCAGAGTACAGCTGATCATGCATTCTGAAAAACTCCAAATTCATGCTCCCTTGTTTGAAGAATGGAAAATAAAATACAAATTTAAAAAAATATAGAAATTGTGCCACAGTTCTTCTTACTAGGCAATAAATGCTTTGTTAAGCTTCTGATTCTTGTCCTTTTCCAATCTATGTTGTATGGAAATGTGCTCAGTTTGTCTTTCCTCTTGATAAGGTGACTGTGCAGTAGATGCACACTCTGGAGCACAGATACTTAAGGAATTACTCAAGATAATTAAGTGACTGCAATTTAACAGCTTTAATCCTCCAATACACTTCCCCTCTAAGTACTTAGTTATAAACCTAATCTTCCTGGAAAACTACTCTCTCTTCCAGTTTCAGGGTGTCAGACCAATATTTAACACTTTTACTCATTCCATTGGCACACACTTGTATCCACAGGAAACAAGGCACACACAGTCCTAGTGCACATTTACTGTAAAGCTTCTGCTGTACCACAGCTCTTTGGCCTGGAGCAGAAGCAGAGATACAAGATGGCAGATAAGGAATCCAATTCACATGGCTCCACAATGCCCCTTGCCTAACATTTTCCCATGTTCTCACCCATTCTCCACACATGCATGACATTAACCCAAAGAAGGCTGCACTTACTGACTGCTCGACCTTTGAAAGTGCTGCTGCTCTTATTACTGGATTGCTAGCACTGCACTGGAACACATTTTAATGACCTATACATTAAATATTTTTAGTTAATTTCATATTGGTGAGAATGGATAAAGTTTAGATCATCTCTTTTTTTTTATTTAGTTTGAATCTTCAGAGTAAGAAACATTACCCCATTCTGCACTTGCTGAACCAATTCAGGCTCCAAATAGTTAAACTCCTACTGGAAAAAAAAAAAAAAAAAAAGGCATTTTTTCCTTCTGGGCTTCCTCACTGTAGTTGAAACTGAAAACAGAAGGGCCAGAATACCACAATAAAGGCTGCTCTTACTGTATTTTTGAACTGACTAGAAGAAACAGGAAGATCAAGAAATCCTGTGAGAGATAATAAAAGACAAGCACTTGAAAACTGAATTGTGATGTGGCCCCCAGAAATACCACTCTGAGAAACAAAAACACTTGCAAGTGTGTCCCTAGAGGACAGACTGCCAAGCCCTGGCTCAGCAGCTCTGCTGGGTTTTTTAAGACAGATTATGCAAGAATCTTCTGTGAGCACATAGAAGGGAAAAGCAGCAGTGGATTTTGTCAAGCTATCATGAAAGTCTAGGAATTACCATATTAGATTAGGCTATGCCTCCTATCAAATTCCTCTTAGCAGTCATTAGCCCCAGATGCTCCAGGGGAAACTGAGACATTTCTAGTATATCATATCCCCCTGGAGACCTTGCAGCTCTGTTCCTCATAGTCAGTGCTTGGCTAAAGCACTGAAGCATCAGAGGACTGCTTCTCTGTGTGCTCCAAAGAGCTCTGAGGAAATCCTTGTAACTTGGCCCCTAACTGGCAGATCTCTGGATGTTTTCAGAGTAACTCAGGGTAAGCTCTAGTCCAAAGAACATTTCATTTGTATGTGTTTTCAATAAAGCAGTGGAAGCCACCCACATCCTGCTGGGACAGTATGGGTTTATGTTTCTGAGCTCTCGAACCATTTCAGAAAAAATGATGCACACCAGAGTCCTTTTCAATGTCATATCAGGCAGTAAGTGATATTTAGCACAGGGAACTAATTAACTTTTTAATAAAAAGGAGTTATCCAACTTTTTTTATGAACACACAACAGTAGCCCCAACCCAAATGTTTATGCAAGAGGAGTACACAGCCCAATTTTTTCCCCATTACCTTCTGAGAGGCAGCAAAGCAGCCTCAGGCAGGGAGGCTGAGTCTCCTTGGGAGCATCACTAGGGAGCTGTACCACTTCAGACTCCTTCAGTAAGAAAGCATTTTAAAACCAACCACACACTTTAATTACTGGCAATTAGAAATTCCTGGGTTTGTGTGTTTGCAGCTGAAAAATGTTAATGTGTGCCAGTTGTGTCAGAAAGTTTGATTAAGCTCTTTAAACTGAATTTGAAAAACTTAAAACACTCAGAAGACTCTGATCAGAGTATCTTGGGGGGCTTTCCAAAGTGACATGTAGAAGTCAGAAATGCTTTAATAGTCTCCTCACTGGCCCCAGTGGACCAGAGCTTGCCTTGCAAAGACACACACCCAACACAGCTGGCAGGAGAGATTTCTGTCTGGCAGTTTCACAAAGACCAGGCAGCATCTTAACCTTATCTGGGATCATTATCTGAATGGCAAACTGGAGTTACACCTGAGGTCCCAATGACTATCCCTGATGCCAGTGGGGCTCATAGGAGCAGCTATGAAATGAGATAAAGGTGAGTAAAACCCACACATTCCACTGTACAGGTTAGCTGCTTTTTCAGCATACAGCAGAGCTGTGTTAGGCATTTTCTTAGAAATTTAAAGACTGCAAGAAACACCAACAGTAAGAGAGATATGTTAGACCAAGTTCATAGGCTAAATGCAAAGAGAACAAAAGGTACTTTTTCCTGGCCTAGCAGAGGTATTTCCATAGACATGTAAAGCTGATGATGAATGCTTGCTACAGAGTTCTCCATGTGTCATATAATATAAGCAATAAAGTCAAAGAATTGCAAAGACAAATGACAAGCCTCTGTGCATCATTAATGAATGATGAGGGTAGAAAGGCAGAAGATAACCCTCTATGCATATAATAATGATGTCTTTGACTGGTGGTGCTTCTCTATGCCTGCACGTTTAATAAGATGTGTTAGAATTAAAAATTTAAAAATCAAGTCCATGTGCTCCATAAAATATGAGGAAAGAAGCAACTCTAGCCTAAGTTAAGATCTTAGCATTGTACATCCTATTAAAGAAGAAGATGTGTTGATTTATGCAAATACTCATAAATGAAGCATGACAGTATTCTGATAACAAACCAAGTCATACAGTCAGTAACCTCATGTCTCATCAAAGGAAGAATTTTGATACTTAGAAAAGAAAACTCCACAGGAAACCATCTGTTATTGTATCAATTGACCTTTCTTCAGCTGCTTTACACCCAAAGCTACAGACCCTGGGCTGACTAGGGGGGAATTCTGTGCTTTTCCCTGAATAACATGAATGAGCTCCCCAATAAAATCAGCATTAGTGAGAAGACACTAAGGGTTCATGTTTTGCTCATAACACTGTCCATTGCAAAGGAACTGAACACACTATTTAATGGGGGCAAGACCTCTCAGTAGGACAAGTACTTCCTAGTGGAGAAATGAAAGTTCTACATGACAACTTTTTTTCCCCCCCACATCTTTAGGAAGTGTCTTTATGCTGTGCTCTCTATTATACTGGAATATAACCTAATGCTATCCAATCCAACATTCCTTTACCTGGAGTCCAAGCTGTATATCAAACTTTTTCCAGGATTATTTACATAACAGGATTAATAACTGTTGAACTCAACAATCTTAAAGGTCTTTTCCAACAAATGATTTCATGCTTCTGTGATCCACTATGTTCCCAAAGGCATCCTCAGCCAAACATACAGCTGAACTTGATGGCTAAATGGGACAATTATTTTGCATTGCCAGGCACAAAAAAGCAAGGAAACAAACAAATAAAACCAAAAATCCACAAAACCCCTACATCTTCCAGCTCTATATTGAAGCTGTACTGAACAGCAAAGAGACAACAGGTATTTCCTGCCATGGCCAGAATATGGGAATGGCTCAGCTCCCCCAAAGTTAATTTGCTCATGTAAGTTTAGATTTATGTACTTTGCCAAGCCTGCAGCAGTGTCTGCTTCCCACAGGTTGGAGCCTCCAAGGAACGTGTGTATTTGAGAAAGATGAGAGATAACTTTGGAAATGTCACATCTGAATGAAACAGTGACATGTTCTTTAGAAGCCTGGGATGTGGCTGGAGGGGCACAAAGAAGAGTGGGTGTGTGCAGACACATGATGGAGTGGAGCTGAAGTCCTGGAGAAGAGGTACATCATAAAACAGGCAACAGAGGAGGATCATGTAACAGCTTTTAAAAAGAAAGACCCACAAGCCATCATGAGATCTCCCTACCTTGATGCATTTTTTTCTACAAACACCATTAGCAACTCTCTTTGCTCTCCACCAACTTTGAAGTTAAAAATAAGGAAAATGTGCTTTAATGAACCATTAGTGTCTCTCAATATCTTCCAGGCTGTCTACTCAATTTATGAAGCCAGGTATTCTCTTTTCTCCTTTTTTTTCCCCTTTTCTTTTTCCATGCTCCCAGCTGGGCAAGTGCAACCTGGAACCAGAAGTCTAATGCTCAGGGCTCAAGTATCATCACCAACAATAAAAATCAGAGATTTACCTGAGAGTGCTGCTGTTAATGTCCCAGAGAGAGCAGAAAACCAGCTCACTTTCCCACAACTGTACTGTCTCTTAATTGCTAGCAATAATAAAAGGTCAGTTCTGTTAAGTAAGCAGATATGTCAGACATATGGGGAGCAGGTCTAGGGGACAAGTGCCATTGTTTTATAGTCCTCACTATTTTTATTTCCCTCACTAATTGCATTTAAGAAGTTATTTGCAGCATGTAAACTAGAAGGCAGCATCTGGGCATTGTGTGAGAGAGATGGACTAAGGAAATCATCTGGCTTCTATACAGTAGAAATATTAAACCTTAAGGCAATCAAAGGTCTTTAAATTAAGGAACCATGTCTTGTTCCAAAGTGAATGTCCAACATTCCAAGGTCTACAGGAGGAAGAATCCACCATCAGAACTTCCAGGAGTAAAAGACCAGATCTTTGGGCTTTACTGCACTTGAAAAGATCTTGGTCAAAACACATAGGTTGTAAAGATCTCATAATTTTAAGATTCCTAGGCAATTTTCCTTAGCAGCTAGAAATTCCAGCTTGCAATGTAATGAGAAGAACATTACTTCTAGTGTTACATTCTATGCAAAAAAGACTGAAAATTACTCATTCTCATGATTCACAACTGGCAGAGGAGACCCCCAGGGGCTGGGAGAGTTGAGTTTTGTGATAAAAAGGTTCTGCCCATGCTTCAAGAGAGAACATTACACATCTTCTAAATATACATGGCTGCACAGCTCTCACAATGAGAAGCAAATAACAGACTTCACATCTACAGCATGTCTGTAGGGGGGAAACAACTTTTCCACACAGCCCTGCCTGTTCTCACTTTTAGTATGGCAGTATTCTAACACTGGACAAGGTGACTCGGACAGCCCAAACTTTTTGTTTGGTGGAAGTGAAAAGCAGAATGAATGCAGTAAACTTTAAATCCAAGGCTTGGTGTCATGGGAGACAAAAAGACAAACTTTTAATAAAAGGATCTTGGAGAATGGCGAGCAAGAGCTGTACTGAAATCATATTTTTAAATTATTTTTATCCAGTTGAATGACAGAGCTTGTCACTTCTGTGTAGTAGAAATGACTAAATAGTTCATATAAGCAATAATACCATGGCAGATTTAGGCAAGCCAAGATTTGATTCTTAGCTCTGCTACCAATTCATGCAGATAAATCATTCAAAGTCTTTGTGCTTTGACTTTCCCATCTGAGAAAGAAGATATTCAGCTTAGTTCACAGAAGTGTTAAAGTGTTGATCATTTTTATGCACACAGCAATGTGAACTCATTGGATGAAAGGTGCTTTGGAAGCATTATTCTCCTTGCTAATATGCCTGTTTTCCTCTTCACACTGTTTATGAGTAGTGCTATTCTTTTGAATGAACTTCAGCCATTAGAATTAGACAGTATAGATTTTACATTCTTTGCAATGATAAATGCATTTCATTTTCTTCAACCAAATACGTTCCAACCCAGCATTTAAGCATAAGAATAATCTCTTTTGTTTCATGACTATTAAGTAAAAACAACTGCTCCAGTGTTCTGTCAAATTGAGGCCATAAGAGTTTTTGCAAGAATAAGCAGCAACTGGCAGTTAAACTCTGTGATTTGAAAAAAGTTCTCTTCCCAATCTTTGAGAAACTGTCAATAGTTTGGTTGTTATCTCACCAAAATTGTTGTGGTATCTATCCACAAAGGTTAACATTTAACATAGGCCCGAAAGACTTGTATTCCATCTGTGAACCAGGCTGGACTATTCAAAATTCCATGAACTTCTCTTGCTTTATCCAAGTGAAAGCACTACCTCAGTTTCCCTTCTTGTGAAATAAGAGTTCTCCTACTGCTTTGACAAGAGTCCTGGAGTGAGTACCTGAGCCATGCACAGCACTTTTACACTCCATCTCTACAAATAATAAATAAGTATATAAGCACCACACAGAACTTTTCTTTTACCTACCAATACAGACATTTAAAATACATGAGGATTCTAGAGGAGGAGGTGGAGGTAGGAGAGGGAATCAAATGACTGCAGGCCCCTACCATTTTTCCAGTCTATAACAACAGGGACCTCTCTGTTAAAAAAAAAAAAAANCTGTTCTGATTCTGCTGTGTTGAAATAGAATTTGTATTCAGTATCCATCATCAGTGGTCAGAGGGAATCAGTGTCTCCATCAAAGATTGTGCACTTTAAATCCTCTGCTAGTTCAACTACTATATATTTGATTTTAATTAAAGTTCTGTCATAAATTATAAAAGGCCATATCTTCAAAGTCATTAATTAAGGTCCTTTGGTGTCTGAATACCAACACTATAATGACAAGTGAGGTGTACAGTGACTAGCAACCAGCAGCTGCCCAGCAGCAGCAGCAAAGCAAGCAGAACTATTATTCTGACATGTTCAGGGTTGCACTTGCCCATTGTCACAGCAAAGAGATCTCCCATGAATACAGAGGGAGCAGCAGTGGGGAATAGCCAGGCTTTGGTGTGGCACTGTTTGTGAGTGAAGTGCCTCTTCACAGGAGTTGAGAAATGCCTCACTCAGTGCAGCATTCCTTAGAGTCTGTCTCTGGAATCTGGAAAGCAGAAATGCCACAGTTCTGCACCATGGGCTTGGGAGCTGATCATGCAATCACATCCATTTAGCTCTTGCTCTTACTCTGGGGGTAGGGGTGGCTACCTGGCTAGCAAAGGGCTTGGTCCCATCATCTTTACTCACATTTCACACTGCAGGGTGCCTCATGGAGCTCCACGGGCCCATCCACAACATATGGCACAAGGCAACAACGGTGTGGACAGCAGGATCTGTTCCCAGGATCATGCTGAGTTTGCCAAGTTTAACCAAATAGGGCATCATCAGGACTTCTTCTGAACCACCAGTATGTGGAAGCACCGGTAGGGAACCACCTGTATGTTTGAAGGCAAATTAGTTCTGCACATTGTATCCACAAAGTCCAGTTCATTATCAAATTTAATAAATTCATTTCTAATTTAGTAGCAAGCTAACAAGTTACATCCACATGTCAGTGGAACTTCACATCCTTAGAACCCAGCTTGCTAAAACAGAAAGGATGAGAGAAACAAAATGGAAAATATAATTGCTACCTTAAATACTGAAAATCACATCTGGTACCAGCAGCTGACCCTTTGTAGATTGTTCCACTCTCACCCCTCCACTCACACAAACACACACACTGATTTCCAACAGTTAAAGACTCCCTCGTGTGGTGGTCAGATATGGTGAATTAGATCACTGAGGCCTGGGCCAGCTGCTGAGCAGACAGAGAGCACATCCAGAGCACAAACGATGTGGATGTTTAAAGCTCACGTTCTGTTAGGATCAACCCTTCAACATGCAGGGCTTAGATGAGTTCACTTGCCTGCAATAGAAATTAGTTCTTGCTGAAGTTATTAATCCTTTTAAACTCAGTGGGGACTGATGTAACTAACCATTGCTTCCTAGAGACAACCTTGCTAAAACAGATAACCTGCTAACATCACACCTTCCTCTGCTCCTGCAGGGACAGGTCTCCTTCAGCCAGCTGCAGCAGGCACCCCCTGTTTGTGTTACAGGCACTGACAGGCAGCTGCTTGGAGCTTGGTGACTTGCCAGTGTCAAACCCCAGAGAGAATGTGATCCCTGGTGTGTCACCACTGTTATTTGGATAGATGGTCCACCTGCAGGACAGGTACTAAGAGCAGTGAGTGGATACATGATTCCCACACACCTCAGGCTCTGGGCAGCCTCAGTCTGGCACCACACTCATGGCCTTGCTACTTCTACCACAGGGCCCTACAAGTCATCATAGTAAAAGGCATCAAAATCCCTTTTTTAGCATAGTCCAGTCCCATGCATTTTCTGTAAGCTCTTTGCTTTCTTGGTACTTACAAACTTTTCTTCCCCAGACAAGAAGAAAGGCTCTGGATTGCTGATCCAGGAGAAACTGCAAAATGGGATTTCTGAAAAACGAATGAGTCACAAGGCAACCCTGGAAAACCAAAAAAGTAGCCAAAGGTCTGGCTAAACTGGACCTTGGGATATTTTCATTGGCACCTTTCCTGAAGTTCAGGCAACTTTTCCATCACCTGAGCTTTGGGTTTTCCAGTTCCTTAGAAGTTCTGATTGCAGCACTCTGAGAACACTGCAGTAGTTCTGACAACTTTAATGAGTTCTTTTCCACAAATCCCGTTAAAATCAATGCAAGTCCATCTACATTAATAACTTGTTTTGCTTCCTAAACTACAAGCTATAAACTGACAGCACATCACCTAGAAAACACATGAGAAGAGGTTGTACACACAGTGCAATAGTTTACTTGCAGACACACATCCCACTGCACCCAGTTGGAACCAGCTGAGCTGGTAATCAGAGGATCAGCTGTTTTCTTAAGACCTTATGTCTTGATGATTATTTATTTCTTCAGCCTAGCAACAGGTTTCAATTTAGAACATGAAACCCCACCAGGAATAAATCCACCATCCTCCTATGGCCTGTGCTCATGACACTCTGCCTAACATACTCTTCTGGAACCATGAGGAAATCATCAGCTTTTGATAAAATTTTGGAATTAGTGACAGTAGGAATGGCTGCAGTGTGTTTCTGGAGGGATGACTACTCTGTAAGCAAATTATCTAGGACACCATCTGAAGTCTAATCTTGAAACTGCTGAGTGCTTCTGAATCATTTCAAAAATCATTTTCTGAAACAGAAAAATCCTTTGATAAAAACAGCATGTTAATGCATGCTCATGCTTCTCTTATCACAGTCAGATCTACCCAGATATGTAGCTTACAGCTCAAAAGACATCATGATTCCCTTTTTACTGTTATTATTGAAGGATGTCCTCAAAAGAGGTATTTGTCTTCTCAGATGGTGTCTGCCATACCGTAACTATTAATGTACAAAAGTAGAGATTTAAAAAGTAAATTTGGCATCTTACTCACATAGTAGATGGTACAAAATCTTTTATATGGAGTGGTTCTAACTTGAAAGAAACTCAGTAATATAAAGGAGCCTTTTACAACTCAGGAGAGATACATCAATGTGTATTTCAGAGAAATACCTGATATAGAAATTATATGCAACAGACAAATTAATTTTTCCACAAATGCATAAATGCAGTAGTAGGAGATACAACTCTGTTCATTTTCTGTAGCTAATTCAGAGGTAGCATCTGTCTACATAGACAAAATATCTTACAGACGATTAAAGTAAGAGAAAGGAGATCTAGATAATTGCTTCAGCTCTTCCAAAAAGTTGGTAGATGGCCTTAGGTTCTCTTCTCAGCAGGGCTTTTTCTTCTTTCCCTGTGTTTTGTATTGCCTTTTCCTTTAATGTTTAACTCCAAGGAAGTCTAGCCAGAAGTCACTAATTACTGTCAGAGGTAATCTCTTCAGAGCAGGGAGGGCTGAGGAATGCCCGTGCACCAAGCACTGACAGCAGTTAACCTGTGTCCTGTCAGGGTCAGAACACATCCCTTCAGATCCCTCAGAGTCTGTCTCCCTGATCTTGAGTTTATCTAGTCTGAGATAAGAAAACACATCATACCATGTCGTCAAATTCAGCAAGAGTGGTAGGGTGATGGGGTAATTTGGGCTGTAGCAGCCCTCAGGAGTCATTGAGCCCAATCTCTGACCCAAAGCAGAGCCCAGCCAGCAGCAGAATGTCCCCACGGCAAGGACTGGGCACCACTGCATTCCCAGCCTGTAAAAGCAGCACCTCTGTAGCACACTAAGGACAGGATGATGGCATAGGATTGGGATTTCAAGTGAGCCGCTTTTAAATTCTTATTATTTCCGGGTAAGCCTCAAACCATGACAAGCTTCAAGACAAACACAAGGAGATAAGAAGCATTTAACCCAAAATATAGTCTCAATATGACTTCTACCCTAACAAAGTGTCACCAGAATTTATTTTGCTTTGCCAATCTGAAAGAGGGCAGCTCAGCCAGTATCTCTGATGTCATCTGCTAATGAAAGAGAATATTTTCACTGGGTGCTCAGAAACTCAATCTACTGGTTCACCAATACCCATAAATCCAATCTTCCATTATGTATTATGTTTCCTAATTGAACATAACTTGCTTAACTGCTCACACACTGAAGCAGTACCAGCAAAGCAATTTACCAGCAAAAATGCAAACAAAGGTGAGAAATAATGCTTCACTGCAGGTCTGCATGGTTTCTGTTGCTTTGCCAATTTCTTTTACAAAGTGTATTTAAAAGGTGACCTCAACCTACCCTCCCTGCCAGCAAGGATAAGAAACAAAATACAGTGAGATTTTCAAACTGCACAGACCTCACAGTCTATTCAAAGTTTCTTCATCCATTTCTGACCCAATATTCATTAGGACAGACAGAGAGCAGAGCATTCATTAGTTTTCAATGAGGCTTGTGAGTGCAACTGGAATGTTCCAGGACACATTTGGCTTTAAACAGCTTCACCGCAGTGCCCTTCTAAATGAAAGCTGCTAAGCTGTCATAAATTACATTAAAATTCTTATGAAAATGACGTGGTTCTCATGCCTTAAAATTTACATCAGCCCTTGACCTAACATGGAGAACAGAGATAACTGCGGGATTTGCAACATGATACATAAAATTTTTACTTGCTTAATTAAGGAGACCTAAGAGTAACTTGGCACACAAGTGAAGGCTTCCTTGGCCTTTGTTCTCTTACAGTGCCACATGGCCAGATACAAATATGAACTGTCATCACAAACAAAGCAGAAGAGTCATTCCCCACAACCAAGTACCGGGCTCTGGCAAAACTGGATCATATTTTCAGAACTGCTGTTTATTAAATCAACACTGTAAATGACCATGGATTTTTGCTGATGGGGAAAAGCTAAAAAAGAATGTGTCATTTCAAAGCTGAACCATTAGGGGAAAGTTTTTCACTGTAACTCAAGTCACGTTGGATTCATTCCTCAAAAGATGAATACATTTTGATAAATCTGATAAATACAAAGCCCTTGCTGACAAAGACAGCTCCATTCATGCACGAAGTTACTGTAACTCCTCATTCTCTCCTGAGCCTCGAGTGTGTTTCCCATGGCTGATTCACCCAGCAGCCCTGCATACAGCTGCTGTCTTGGGCTCCCAGTGGAAGGGTACAGGCAGCAAAATCCCCTGGAAATGCTTTCTCCCTGAGCCCCTCAGCCCCCTCTTTGAAATCCTTGCCTTTATGTAAGACTATTCCCATCATGGACGATGGGATGCAGTTAGCAAAATAGCTTGATATTAGCATGAATCAAACAGCTGCCAATATTAACAATTTACAATCAATTATCAAATATCAGTAAACACCAAATACCTGCAAAGTACTTTCTTTTCATTAGCAGCCCTATTTGTTAATGGGTCATATCTGGAAAACTTTCATTTAGTACTCATTGGAAAACCTTGGCAATCTTTATGGTGACATACAGGTCAGAGAAACTTTCATAGCTGGACTTGTGTTCAGTAGAAACTGTGGACCCTTGGGTGGCCAGAACACAGTTTGCAATCATGCAGAATTGTCAGGCTCCCATCTTGGAAAACCATGAGTCAAACCCCTAGATTAGGGATATTCAGCTACAATAATATTCCATTTGTAAAAGCACCTCAAAGCCAGCAATATTATGAATGACACAATAAATGGACTGTCCACGACAATGGCCATATTTACACCAAAATTTCAGATTAAGGCAGTTGCACCAGGCACTCAAACCCCCATTGCAAGCAAACACTGAATTTTGTACAATTTCCCTGACATCCTATATTGAAGTTAGTTTCTGTCGCTGAATCTGCCTAATTATCTTTTACCCTGCAGGGGTAAGGTGATACCTGTAGGTGGCAAAGCCTAAAGCTGGTTCTGGACCCAAGCAGCCACAATGATGTTACTGAGAGCTCTGCAGGTGTTGCAGAGTGCAGGGAGGGAGGGAGGCTCACTCAGTGAGCCCTGAGTACAGACCCACACTCAGTGTACCTCAGCAGGAGGGGGACAAGAAGCCTCTCTCAGCTGCACTGCCCTGTGCAGGGTCTGTCTCAAAATCCATAACCAAAATTCTTGCTGCAAGGCACAGTGTGGGAGCATAATCACATGTGACCAAAGCATATCATTATACCTGTGACATAAAAATGGGCTAAAAAAGAGTAAAAATGCTTAGCTAGAAAAAGAATGTTTAGTGATTTCTTTCTCTTTTTCTTTTTTTTTTTAATTTAAAATATATGTGAGATATCTTGTCTTCAAGATCAAGTCAGGTTTTCTTTTCCTCTTCTCTGGCATAAATAAATGCTTTCATAGATGCAAATGAGGAGAAAATGTGGCCTCTTTCAGCAATAGTAACTATCTGCCTGTTGCTACCTTAAAATCACAGCAATCACATCTGGTAACTGCCCTTTTCTCATGTTTCCACTAGTTTTCAGACTTCCTCTTGTGGTAGCTTGAGACTGCGCATCTGGATGTTTTAAACATACAAAGGAATTGCTGGAGCAAGCAAAAGGGAAAACGGTGCTGGGAGTTAAGATGTGCAGATAAGCAACTGGTGCACTTTGCAGCTAAAGTAACGGAGAGACAGTGGGGAAAAGCTTTTTCCAAAGAGGAGAGCACAAGTTTAGGCAGAATGAAGACTCACATTGGCTGTGGCTTCGTTTTTGAAGTACTATTCATCCAAGTTTATCTTTTTGACAAAACTTTAGCCGCACCGTCACCAATCATTAAGTTTCCTGGAGACAGCACTCCCAAAACAGACAAAGAACTAGCAGTGGTAAGTGTTGGTTTCATCTTTGCTTTGGATTTATATTGTTGTTTCATAAGCAGATGTTTCTTTCTTGATTCAGCTGAGGCTAAGGAATGACTGTAGCATTCTTCCCCTGGAGTCTCTGGAAGTGCTCACTAGCTAGCAAAGGTATCAGCTTTCAAAAGTTAAAGCTGGAGCCAAGTAACGTTTCCTCTCTTAAAATTTTTAAAGCCAGCAAAGAAAGTTGGTTTTTTAGAGTTTTATTCCTTAAGTTTCAAGATACAAAATATTTTCATTAAATCATCATGACTATAATCAAAAAATTGCAATGGTGAGAGGGGAGAAGGGCAAATAAGAGACATCTAATTTTTTTACTTAAACCAAGTAGAAGTGAGAGCAGTCAAGACTCCCTTAATGCATGTATCACAGCTTTCAGAAGTGTGTTTTCCGGATTGTTTACTGTGTGTTGCATAAACACTACTTTAAGGGACACTACAGCTGAAAGCTGGCTCAAATTTCAGAAGCCATTGTAACTAGTTTTGACTTTGGAAAACAATCTCACAGAGGTTTAAAGAATTTTTTTTCCCCAAATCCAATCTGGAACATAAAAAGGAGTTTGGATTTCTGTGACATTAGTAAATTACAGCTATAACTTTACAGCATTTTATTCTAACCTTTTTTAAGCCCTGTGGACATTCATAAAAGTGACATTATGGGGAAGTCCATTTAAAAGGAGATTGAGATGGATTGTCCTTATTTTAGCAAGTAAATTATAGACTAAAATATGAATTATTTCTCTTCTTCAGCAGTAAATCCATTTTAAGGAGGATTGAGATAAATTATTTTTATTTTAGGACATGGAAATTTGAAAGTTGGTCACTTTTCTTTAGGAGTTTGTGTGCATCCTGGGAAAGCTTGCCAGGTTAAAGAAGGTCTGGGGGAGGGTGGAGAGAGAATTTCCAGTTGGGAGCTGTGTCGGAAAGTTTAGGAAAAACAGACAAACTGACCCAAATAGGGCATTCCTCAGTGGTTAACAAAACAAATTCACCCAAGGTTTTGCCTTAGCAGCACAGTAGCCAAGAGCTGGGGGCAGGGGCAGAGCATCTGGGAGAGGAGAGTGGGGTCCCACGTGTCTAAGAGCAATTTAACCATTCTAACAGAACCTATTTTTTTAGACACAGCCAGGCTTTTATTCAATAACTGCAATCCACATCTCCCCTCATCTCTGTTTCTTTCGAACAACCTATTTATTATGTGTACTCAGAGGAAAATTACAAGCTGGTTTAGCACTGCAGTTTTTCTTTGTCTTTCTCGGGGTATTCTTGGGCAATGGTGACTGGCTGCCTTTCCTCACACCCTCCACCAGAACAGCCCCAACACTCAGCATCAGAACACTAATTGCTATGTTGCAGCTGGACCCTATTTCATAAATGGGTTGGATCAAAATTCCAGATGACCACAGCTCCCTGCTGACTCTGGGGAAACTGCATTTCACAGTCTAGGCCAAGATGTGGTTTGCACAGACATTACATTTTCTTCAAGATTCTCTCCTCATAGAACAGCTGATCATGGTCATTTCTCATTCTCAATAAAATCTCCATTTTAGGAAAAACTGAAATGGGTTAGCTTTTTATTTAGAATCCTAGCAAGTAAAATTCTTCACCATGCCTCAGTTTACATTTTTGATTGTATAGCTTGCTCCCAAACCTAAAATGGCAAGAGCAGCAGCCTGGTTCTTCAGTAAACATCAGTCCTGATGTACAGTCTGTATTACACCATGGTACATCATTGGGGGATGCAAGCAGAAGCATAAGAAAATCCATCAAACTACACTTAATGAAAATTAGGATAAGAACCAAACTGGCTTGTTTGATTATGTTCTTAATGCATCTCACATCATTTCCACCAGGCCCCATTAACTGTGTGTGGAGAGCAACTCAGTGGAAGCACAGATGAAACCACTGTGTGTCCTTTATTTGCCAGTGCCACAGTCCCCACTGCAGAAATACCACATCAAGAGGTTACAAGAATCACAAAAAGTAGCCATAGTCTGCGCTTAATCATGATGGATGGAAGACCTTCTGAAGGAAATGGTGTAACATCTTTATTAAATCCTTTTCTGAGTAATCCCTGAGCCATTTCCTATGCTGGGCAGATGAGGTTAGCCTGAACTTTGTGAGGAAGGTGGTGAAAGCTAGGCTTGACCAACTGCAGTTATCAAATATCCTCTGCTTTATTTTGCTGGTGGTGTGGTTTTATCCCCAGTCTCCTGGGTGAACTTAAGCAATTAATTAAACACATGAAACAAGGTTTCCCTTGGGAATACTTGTGGCACAAGAACATAAATGTGCAGTCATTTTGTCATGCTTCTTGTAATCCTCAGTTTGAAATAGTTCTCCCTGATATTCCTCATATATTTTTGGCAGATATACCTTTACTTTATTCAGGTGTTTTCCTCCCTTGGACTTGGAGTTAATATCTGGTATACAACACCTGAAGGCTCCCTTGGCTGCAGACTGTTTTTACTGGTAGGATCAGAGATTTGCAGCCTTTCTGTCTCCCAGCACCATTGGCAAGGGCAGCTCTGAGCTCTGTGCAGGGCCAAGCACCCCTTTGGATGCAGTTTGGGAGTACCTGCCATTCCACATGGCTGTAGCTTTTCTTTCCTAGAGGGGCATAAAACACTATAACCCCATCCTTTAGAGGAGGGGAGAAGACTTTTGTGGGTATTATTTTAGGAGATGAAAATAACGTGATTTGTGCCATCTTTTGGGTCCCTTATGACCACTCTTTTTTAATGAGAAAGAACTTTGTGAACTGCCACCATGGCTGTATCAGAAACATCAGTCTGGCCATAACGTGCTGGAGCACTCAATGCAGTTTTAAGTATGCAAATATTGATTGGCTGCAGTGTCCAAGCAACTGAGATGTTACCAAATACTTTCTTCCTCAGGTCTTTGCAACGTTTGACTCAAAAAACCCACATCCAAAATTCAAACAACTCTGTCCAGTTTGAATAAAGAATGGGGTTTTCCTTTGCAATCAATGTGGTCTCATTTGTGGGGTTGCTTTGATTTCTTGAGAAGTTTCTCAATAATGCAGATACTTCCAACAAAACATTGCACAAAATCTAAAACTATAAGCATATTTATACATCATAAAGAAACAAAAAAAAGACAAACCTGTTTTTACTTTGTAGTTCTACATTAAAGCTCTATGCTCTAATAACTAAAAGCAATTCACTAAGTAAAGGTGATAGCTAATAATGGAAATGTTTGTTTAGTTAGCAACACCATGTGATCAAGGATGCCTTGTGTCAATTAAGAAGATTCTGCTAGTCCTTCACTTACTAGTAATTGTAATTTTGAAAAGAAAACTTGCAAATTACAGATGGAAAGCTAACATGGAATTATAGTATTTATTTATTTATCATGATTAGCTATTTTTTTATGAAATTTAAAGTCTTTGTTCTGTGTTGTTTTTTTTTTTTTCCCAAGCAATACCTGAATAAATACTATGGCTGCCCAAAAGACAGTTGCAATTTATTTGTCCTGAAAGATACTCTGAAGAAAATGCAGAAATTTTTTGGGCTGCCTGAAACAGGAGATCTGGATCAAAATACTATTGAGACAATGAAGAAACCCCGCTGTGGTAACCCTGACGTAGCCAATTACAACTTCTTTGCAAGGAAGCCAAAATGGGAAAAGAATCATATAACATACAGGTACAGACTGGTAATGGTGGGTTCTGTTCACATGTACCCATAGCACTTCCAAGAACTAAAGAAGGCACTTAGGAATGCAGAGCTTTATGCAGAATCTTGTCCAGAGTTTAGAGGGCTGGACAAGATTCCTTGAATTAGAACCCCCTGGTGCTTGGATAACTACCAAATGCTTTAACAAATACCTCTGTCATTTCAAATTGTAATATAGCAGGAAGAATCATCTCAACATCAACTTTCTGGTTCTGATTGAACCTAAAGATATTTTAGGTTTACCCTTTGCTCTGCAGCAAGCATCCCAAGGGAGTTGGAGCAGGAGGATCTCACCTGCCCATCTGCTCCAGGGGGACCAAAGTACTTATTGATTGCAGAGGCCAAGCTCCTCTTCATTCTGCAGTCCTAAAAAGGAGATGATTAAATATTTTTAAAATAAAACAATTGTATTTCAGATGCATACAAACATGAGTTACAACAAGCCTATTGCAGTAAGTTTGGCATGTTCTAATTTCATCTTCTTCTGAAGAGTTAGGGACCAATACAGCTCTCATTGTGGTAAAAAAACCCATCATCTTTGGTGGTCCATGAACAAACATTTACCACCAGTGAGAAAAAGCAGCAGATTTGTCGTAGCTGCTAGACTTAGTCTGCTATTCCCTCACAAGTTTGGACTCAAAGCATCCCTTGGGCTGCAACTAACCTAGTAAAGACTGAAAAAAGCTGTGGCAGCTCTTGCAGCCCCTACTTGCTGATGTGCTTCCTCTGAATCTTCCTCATCCTCCCCAGGCACAAAGTATTTTCCCTCATTATATACAGACCCAGCAGCAAAGAATTGGAAACTTGTCTTTACATGGAATACAAGGCTCTAAGAAGTCCAATTAAAACATATGAAGAAGAAGAAAGCAACACACTTAAGAGTTTGTCCCTTACTCAGGTCAGGCCTACAGCTTTATCTCACATGCTTTTTCCTCCTATTTCCCCATGTATTTTATTGCCTATGTACTTCACACACAGTTAAAGGATTAGCATTCCACAGGGATTAAACAATATATGGATAGCAACACAGTGAGGGAGAAGGGCTGCTCTTCTGTTCTTATTAAAGAGCAAAGCCATCCACACTTGAAGCTTTCAGAATGTTACTGAGCTCCTTTTCTGGTCTCAGTGCTGATGCAAAACCCAGAATGTTTTTTGCAAGGCCCACTGCCATCCAGGCTTTACAGCCTCTGGATTTAAAATTTTCTTCTTGCTGCTGAGTCAATTCCAAAAGAAAATAAACAGTTAGTGCCACATCTAAACTGATCTCTGAAGCAAAGGGAGGTGTTTAGATCTCCTGTGCAGCAGTGTTACCCCTTAGCTGGTTTCACTGCTGAGCCTGCTCAGAGTGTTGAGCAGTAAACAACCAGTGCAGGGAGGGTGTTTGTGTGTTACTTAGCTGTTGCTTTTACCCCTAAGGATTATAGGCTATACCCCGGATTTGGATCCTGAGACAGTAGACGATGCCTTTGCTCGAGCCTTTCAAGTCTGGAGTGATGTCACACCGCTGAGATTTAACCGAATAAACGATGGAGAAGCAGACATTATGATTAATTTTGGTCGATGGGGTATATTTTTCTATTTTTACTTATATTTTTGGTTTTGTTCCTGTCATTAATCCTCAGCTTAGAATGATCCACCCTCAATAAGCAGCACCCATGAGCCTTTCTGGCAAAGCTTGTCCTAGTTCACACTTTGCTCATACAAGCTAAAATCTAATTTCGCTAAGACTTTTTCTTATACACAGGAGAGAGAGAGAAGTATTTATACAATATCCTTACACTATATTTATCTTTCCAAAAGAAAATTGCTAGGGGCAACATTTTCTTCTTAAATTTACATTTTAGAAATAGAACTGAGCCATACTGGTACAGACCTTCAGATGGTGTGAGCTGGCTTCCTGCCACAGAAGAGAATGGAAAGCCATCATACCATTTATTTATAGCTCTGTATGCTGTTTTCCAGTGATAGTGGTAAGGGTTCTAACATATTAGAGCTTAAAAATGGATTTGTGACTTCCAATTTTGACTCTATAGCTGGTTTCCATTCTTTTAGCATGGCAGAATGCAAGCTTTAAATGCATTCTTTGATCTTGAAGAATTTAAAAATATGGAGCATAAGCTGACCTATGGTTTGAGTACAGCTGATGATGGGTGACTTGATTAATTTTCATTGTGTATGTCTTCTCAATTAATTTTGGTTTCCCTTGAAAGGATGTTTATGGCTTTTCAGTGTAAACATGGGGCATTTTACTTCTTCTGGATAGTCACAGAATTTTTAATATTCATGAAGATACTTGTGTAGCCAATTACTTGGGAGGTAGACTTTGGAAGCTAAGTGAACAGTTCAAAGAATAACTGAACTCTTTGTAAAAACTTTCATTTCAAGCTGGTTTTCTTTGCTTTAGCTGCTGATGAGTTGACCTCAAAATCTGCAGAGATTCTGTACACTCAGGACTTCAGATCCTCATCCAGACTGGCTCGGTTTGCAAAAAAAAAAAAAAAAGTCTACAAAAGCAGAAGTGTTTCTGCTGGTTTTAGTACTTGGCTATAGCCAGCTAGGAAACTGTGGGCAAAGAGCTCCTTCCATATTCAGTCTTTGCTATCACTTTACTGCAGGTCAGATTCACAGGGGCTGAGACATCCACGAGGTTTCTTCATTTTTAATCTTTCTCTTAAGTAAAGGGTCTACTTTGAAATAAATGGGAGTACAGCACCTAATGTAGGTCAAAATCTTGTCCTTCCCAACTGACACACTAATCTCCTGAAGGGAATTAAGTGAACCAGTATTAGGAGTGACACCAGCCTGAAATCAGTGTAACAGAGGAGAGAATCAGGCCTGTGTATTTAGGGCTTCTGGTAAATGCCAAGACATCAGACCAAAAGACCAGAAATGATGCAACTGGAGATGCTGGCAGGCAGCTTTGATGCACAGGTCAGTGTGGTGGGAGAGCTATGAATACCAGGGCTATGCCCGTGCCAGCCTGCCTTACCCACAAGTGGTGTACTTCCAAGAAAAGCCTACAGTGGAATAACAGGAGAGCTGCTTAACCTGCTGCTGCCCTGGGAGCTGCCTCAGTCTTGGAGTGAAGGAGGAATAGGCTCCTTCAGGCTCAGAGCAGCAAAAGCTGCCTTTCCAGAGCTCACAGCTTACAGCTGTGCCTTCCTGCCAGGGTAGTGAGTCTCCTGCACAAAGGAACCAGCACAGCAATCTGAGCTGCAGCAGAAAACAGCAGCCTGCAAAGGGAAATCTGCCTTTACTTTCCAATCTCTGTGTTGGAGAGTGGTAAGAGCTACCTGAAAATATCCCTCAGCTACAATATTTAACTTACAACTCTCTATCAGCCTCCATCAAGAAATAGCACTGTGTATGCAGTCATGCATCTCATGTACAATACTTCACTGTTCTTCACAATTTCTGACTTCTTTCCACCATAATTACCAGATATAAAATACTGTGACAACTGCAGTACTGACACTCCATGTTCTTTGTAAAACTGGCTACTTCTCTTCTGGATCAGTCTTGCTAGCACAATCCAAACCAATAAATTCACTCACTGAAGTATTCTGTGGCTGTCTTGGTTGGGAAAGTGCACGTGATAATCATCATACATGTATAGACTCTGCCTGAAGTCATTAGAAACTGCTCTTTTTTGTCTGCTGGCTCCTGCAGAACATGGTGATGGCTATCCCTTTGATGGCAAGGATGGTCTCCTGGCTCATGCCTTTGCACCAGGACCAGGAATTGGAGGAGACTCCCACTTTGATGATGATGAACTGTGGACCCTTGGGGAGGGACAAGGTACCAGACTTTTTCATGTTTCAGAACATATGGCCTGCTGGCTGCTCTATTTTACTGCTGTATTAAATGCTTTCATTGACTGTAAGTAAATATTAGGAGGTGAAAATTCATTTATACAATTTAAAACTTCTGCCATTAAAAAATTGTATGGATAATTGACATATCTATGCATTAATATATATTCCAGCACCAATACTGTATTCATAAGACTGCATGTGACAAACTGAAATAAACCCCAGGATCTGGGTGTGTCTGTGTTTCCACCCTGTCCCCCTGTGCTACAGCAAATGTCGTGCAAGGCCCATTGGAAATACCAAAGTGGTTTATGAGGCACAAGGCATGTTCAGCTCATGTTCAGCTGCTGCCTGGAACCTTTGAAACTATACTGAACATTTTAGACCATATTACGAAAGAAGCTAAATTACTATATGCATTAACAGCACGTTTTAAATTTTGCCTTGCCATAGTAACAACATATATATTTTTCTGGGCTGATTCTGACACTTCACTATGAGTAATATCCATATAATTATTTTTAAATTACCAGTTTATATTTCAGCTGTGATCATCTTGCCAATACAGTGACCAGCAGCATATTGAATTTCAGAGTGGAAATTCAGACTGCATTTCTATATCAGTATCTTCCAGGAAAACACGACGACCAAAAACTGTATTTTTTGTATCAGTTGGTGGCTAATTTCACCACTGCATTTGTTCTCCTTGTAGTGGTCAGAGTGAAGTATGGAAATGCAGATGGTGAATATTGCAAATTTCCCTTCTGGTTCAATGGCAAGGAATACAACAGCTGCACAGATGCAGGACGCAGCGATGGATTCCTCTGGTGCTCCACAACCAAAGACTTCGATGCAGATGGGAAATATGGCTTTTGTCCCCACGAGTGTAAGTACACCAATGTTTCTACTGTTTTATTCCTAGCAGACTGGTCCCTTCTTCTTTGCTCATCTACTTCTTCTTGTGGTTTTTCTCTTAAAACTAAGACTGTACTTAATTTCTACCTTCTTGGAATATGAACAGAGAAAAATTAAATAATTTTATAATAAATAAATTAATAATTTTAATAATAATTTTATTTCATATTTGGAAACACTAATTTGCAGATTAGACAAAGTGTATAATGTCTTCATATAGCCATAACTTTTTAAAATTATACACAAGATTATCATTATCTTTCAAATGTATTTATGACAATATGTTTTCTGTTAAAACAACAGGAACACACATTTCTGTGCTTGAAAATCTTGATGAGTCTTTTACAGCCTGAGGATATAACAATTCAGATAATTTATTGGTATGAGTGTTAATTTCATCTCCTGTACATCACATGGCAGGAAACCTTTAGAGAAGCAATTAAGTATAATTGGCTGTAGCCTACTGAGATAATTTATCAGCAGTGAGAAGAGTAGAGAAGGTAAGGTGCTTTCAGCCACTCATTGCACCTCCTGTTTGCTACTTCCTGGCACATATATTAACAGCCATTCCTAGTACTGCAGTTTCCCACATTCATTTTTTTTCCCTTTGTACATAACCAACTGTTAGCTTTGGGGATGGTTTCATCATTCTTTTTACTTTTCATATCAAGCCCTGGGTCACTAAAACTCCTGCCTACTACTCCTGGGTCATAACAAATAAAAAGAAAGTTTTGAAAGAGAATGAACCAGAAAGCAGTGGTGCTTTTTTCAGATTCATGCTAATCCTGCCTGAAAGAATAGCACTAAACTTACTTGTAATATTATGGCTGCATGCAGTCAGTACAAGGAAAGAGAAGGCAGATTGCTGCAAGAAAATTAGTGATGCTTAAGCCTCAAGCTAACAAAACATGTTCAGGGGTTTGCCAGCCCAGGAGTGCACAAGTAGAGCCCAACCTGTCCCAGCACACAAGTACTGTCACACATGTACATGTATTAATATGTACATGTCTGAAAAGAAACGTATTTTTCAAAAGTTTGCAGGTCTGAAAACACAGAAAAAGTTCAAAACAGGATTCCCTGGAATCCTGTTGTAGCCAAACACTAAATGGATTCCTGCTTGACAAATTCTTGGGCTTTTTCAAGCAAGACCCTACAGTTTCAAATACAAGATTACATATTTTCCGCATCAGGATGGTGGTGGTTTCCAAAGACAATCTGTGGTATAGGATATCAGTTTTCTAGCCCTAATGTGGTGAAAAGCTATTCTTTAATTTCCAAACCCCTAATTGCCTGTTATAGAACACATTTAGAGCTGGGATCTACCCTGGTGACAGCTATTTAAACAGCTATAGAGGATGTACAAGCAGGAGTATGAACTTTACACAGACTACAATAAATTTTTTTAAAAGTTATTTTTAGTGGTTAGACTTTCAAAATATTTACTTCAGCAGGCTATAAGTGTGCACATGCACATAACTGCACAATCTTTTTTTTTTTTGTGAAACTTTGCCATCTCCTTCATTTCCCACCTTTCCCCAAATCTTATCTTCCTCAGGTTAATTCTTTCAGCCAGAAAAGATAAAAATTTGGCTCGTTTCTATAAAATACTGCAAGCACTCAGATACAGCCAGAAGGAAGCCCAGATTATAGGGAGGTGGAGAAATGGAGATCCACATACTCTGACTGATACACCTTTCAAACATCCTAAAGTCATCCAAAGCTGAAAATGTAATCAGTGAAGCACTGTCAGGGAGAGCTGGTTCTGAAAGTGAAGCTCCTGGAAATGCCAGTGTCAAGGTTTCTGAAATGGAGCAGAAGGGTTTCAGCCTTTTGTTTCTGATGTGATTGTTTTGCAAGATCCATGAACAGCTATGCACAGATGTTTCTTATTAAATGCAGAGTGGCATTGTTCACTCATTATTCCAAGGCACCATTTGCTAAACCTCAGCTAATACATTCAGATAGGGGAGGATTTGCATCAGAGAGCTGTGTTGGGGGCAACATTCCTGGTTGTTGGCCTTTGTTTCTCTCATGTTTAACTCACTGAAGTTAGTTCAGTTCTTCTCATTATAGAGCCACAGTGCATATATGGAAACATCTTTACTGCTGTGGTGCTGCACCAGGCTTTTCTAAAGTTAATCCCAGATCTGCACCCCAGTTTTGTAAACTGATTGAACTATAGCTTGTCAAATCAGAAGGTAAAACAGAAAGTTATCTACTTATTACACAAATCTTACACAGGTGTGCTGAACTTCTCCTTTGCCATATGGCATCAAGGGATCTTGATATCTCTCATTTCCAAACTCCACGGACACTACAGGCAGTTTAGGCTCCTAACTTTGGTTCTCCAGTATCTGACACTCTGCTCTCTGCCTGTGCCTCCCTCACACCCACAGTTCCCACAGGCTCCTAACTTTGGTTCTCCAGTATCTGACAGTCTGCTCTCTGCCTGTGCCTCCCTCACACCCACAGTTCCCACAGGCCGCTCTCCCAGCAGAGCCCTCCTGAGGCTGCAGCTGCCCCCACCTTGGATCTGTGCCACAGGGGTTTCAGCAGCCGTCCAGACTCAGGTCTCCTGACATCACAACTGGTTGATTTTTCTAGGAAGAGCTAAAAATGAAGTTCACATATGTCCTGGTTTAGGGCAATTTTGAGAGAAAATCCTCTAAAGGAATTTTCTCTAGAAAGCAAATTCAAGCGGCCTTCAACTTCAAACTGCGGCCTTCATCATTCCCCCCCTTTGCTCTCAGAATCAATCTTAAAGGTGCAAAAACTTATTTTCTGAACTACACAGACAAATGGGGATAAGGAGCCTCATAAAGTCAACCCAGGACAACATATTAGTAATGTTCAGTCTGAATCTGCTCTCACCTCAATGTATCTTCACCAGTTTTTAAATTGCTGAGCTTACCGTGATGCAGAACAAGGCCCTTTAAGATCCTCTTACAAGTAAACTGGCCTTTTGTTTTGGGAAAACTGCCCCAGTCTCCAGCTTCNTAAACCATTGTTGTTACCATCACATGATGTAGCCTCAAGCAAAATGAAAAACTGCATTCTGACTGTGACTCAGAAAGGCTGCATGCAAAGTAAGAGACTGGCTTTCCATATGGTTTTTGCAACTTAGCCACATGTAAACCAATATAAAAAAGGCTATTAAAATGCTGAGTTTTCCAGACCTAGAGCTGGAAGCAGCTCATGCTAAGTGAGTCATCTAAACAACTCAGTTTAACTTTGCTCTCCAATTCTATCATTACTTTTTTAAAAAAATAAAGTCCTTCTCCAATCACAATAGCCACAGTCCTAGTTAATGCACCTTTCTCAGTGCAGGTCTCAGTACAGCATCTCAGACAAAAAACAACATTTGCAGCTTGCTCTTTTGGGGAGGCACAGTGTGTGTTGCAGACATGGCCAGGATGAAGAAGGATGGACTCACTCCTGTAGGCAGAGCAGAAGTTCAGCAAACTCTTGTGTGAGCCAGGCCTGCAAAACTCCAATCCTCTCATTAGTGGGACTGGAACTTGTGTAACTTACTGGTTCATGGCCTGATGCTGTGGCCAATTACTGGTTTGTGTAAAAGGCAAAATGGACCATCTGTGTCACAATACCCCATTGTCAGAACCCTTTCCCAGTCACCCTTAAGCCAGAAGAGGTCTGGGAGTTTATTTAGTGCTGCTCTAAAGAAGCACACACATAAACAATGCCTCTTCCCAGTGATGTATCAGACTAAGCAAAGGCCAAACCCCTCAGATCCTACACAAACACTGAGGCTGAAATGGCTGTTGGGTCATCAAAAACAGCAGCACAGTTAGAGCTAACCTGCCAAGCCTTCCCAAGTACACATTTGGGGTTTAGCTGCAGCTTTAAACTGGTGAGAGAGAGGGGAAAAGGTGCCCTTGGACACCTTAAAAAGGCGAAATCATGTATGCTTTACACTGGGAATTCGAACAGATAAGTCATTCTTCAGTGCTGTACTTAAAACTCCAAGGGAATTAGCATATGAATGCATGAAGGATGTTTTATCTCTGTTCAGGGCAAGGCCTAAAGCAGTTTGTTGCTTTCACAGTCTTCTCTCACCAGCACATGGCACATTGTCCTACCACAGAGGACTCCCACTGATAGAGCAGCCAAGAGAAGACACAGTCAGATTCACAAGATGTCTGATACTCCAAGCCAACTGCATTTTCATAGAATTCCATTTGAGCACACATTTTTTAAATATAAGCATGTGAGATTCTATCTGTCTTCCTTGAGATATTCCAGAAAGTTTAGTAAAGTCCTAAAACCAATCCCAGAACTCAAGTCATTTTAATCTGAACCATTTCAATCACTCATCCATGAGAAAGATTTCTAGTTCTTAGGGTTGAGCTATGGGGCCTTGTTTGTGCATATGGACTGACAATAAACACTCTTCATCCCTTCCCTCCCCAAAAGACCAATACAAAACCCTAAGGAACACTGACCAAGCAAAGGACAGGAGAAGGCTCCAGTGTTCAGTTTTCTTGGACCAATCATACTTGTCCTCTCCTGCTTCTCTGTTGAGTGGCTGAGCAGAGGTTCTCAGAAATGAGAAGCAAACATAGAAGAACAACCTACAGGTTATTATACAATTTTACTGTACGCCAGTATTTTAGAGGAACTCTGCCCAAAGTCTGCCATGCCAGCTAACATCTCTGACAGGAGGTAAATTAATCAGCACAGAGTTAAGGGACATGACTGACTTGCTCAGAACCCTCTTTCTAAATGCTGTTTTAAGAAGGAATATCAAGTCAGTGTTATGAGTTTGTGTTAAGATAAATCAGCCATTCCCTTCTATACTTGTGAGACTGTACCAGCTCTGCCAAGGCATTTCAATGCTGGTGTAAAGCAGAGGTTCTGAGTGTGAGTACATCACACCTGATGAGTGTCCAATGTCTGTCCAGGTCTGGGCACATTCCCATGGGCACACTGTGATTCCTTGTTGATACTCAGCTCTGTGTATTGACATTTTCCTCTCTCGCTCTCCCTACAGCACTTTTCACAATGGGTGGCAATGGCGATGGGCAGCCATGCAAATTTCCCTTCAAATTCCAAGGCCAGTCCTACGACCAGTGCACAACAGAAGGCAGGACAGATGGATACCGATGGTGTGGAACCACTGAAGACTATGACAGAGATAAGAAATATGGATTCTGTCCAGAGACTGGTACGAGAAATGTTGCTTGCATAACACAGTCTCATTGGTCATCGTTTTAACAAGTCTCCTTTGGCACACTTTCACCAGAGCACACAAAAGTTGATGAGTTAGACACAATTTCAACAGAGGTGGCCATGGGTGTAACTGGAACAGGAGCATTCTGTTGGTGTGTCACGGCACAGGTTTGTCAGGAATACACAAATAGCATTGAACCTACAAATGCATGGCTACCACTGCAGGATAATTACAAACAGATTACAGTTTGTTAATGGCCCTGGAAGAGAAGTCTCATGAGACAGAAGAAAGTATGAATAATATTTTAGCTTAATACTTACCATGTACACTTGTAAAAAGGAATCCTGTTTAGTACATTAAGCTTGTGTTAATAGATCTTTTCAGTAATGCAAAAAAGCTAAGTGAAATGGCTTAGCCATGAAAAGAAATTTCAGCTTTCTTCACACTTTTTTAATACTTTCTAACTTGAGTTTTACAACATAAAGGAACAAAAATTAATTTATAGTGTTGAATAGCTTGGCAGGTGTTCATTTTTAGGTGTTCATTTTGTGACACTAGAGCCATAAGCATAGAGACGAAGTGAACCGTGGCAGCTCTAAAATCTGTGGCTTTTAAGAGGAAGCTACATTCAAACCTACATGTATCCTGCTTTTTGATTTTTTGGGGTCTCTTGAAAATGGCCTAACCATTTGCAATACAGCTTTGCTGTACTGGTATTCGGCTTTCTGTTACTTTTGATAACCAGGTGTAATCCTTCCATTTACATTACAGATGTTAAAAAAAAAAAAAAAGGCAAGAAAGAATCAAATTCATTATAGCTTCCTACAAGGTTAGGAAGAGAAAATTCTAAAGGATCATTCAACAGACAAAAAAAACAATGTATCTAGAATCAATGTGTTCAAAGTCCTAGGTAACACATTCGCTGTCACTGGAACTAAGAAATATGCTTAGATTAAGCTTTTTTTTATTTCAGCATAAAAGGCTATTAATAAGTAATAATGAATGAAAAATAAATACTAAGAAATAATTAGGGACACAACCTGCTTTGCCTCTGTATTGCTGTCATGTACCTTCCCAGAAGACAGACCATAATTTGAAAGGAATTGTAATTTCCAGGTAGTAGTGTAAATGAATTTAAATTAGTTTTATATTCTTTTCATATTCTGTTCATGATACCTACTTTAAACTGTTATTTTAAATGTGGTTACATCCTCTTCCCTCTAGAAATACTTGTACCTGCACATACAAATATTATTTCTTACCATTTAATATATCCTTTTCTTTAGAAAATGTTTAAAATCACATTATCTTAAACAGTACCCTGCTATTTATTATAATATATTAAATATTATAAATTATATAAGACATATATTAAAATATATATTATATTATATATTATTATATTATAGTTTAAAATTATATTTATTAGGATATATAAAGCTTATTCTTCAGTGGGACAGCCACCAGCCAGGTTGATATTCAGTGACCCTACCTTCCACCTAAACACTTTAAAACACTTTAAAATAACACCAGGAATGAGCATTAAAAGATGCTGGGCAACTACCTTCCACAAAACTGTTAATCTGCTGCTTTCCCACAGCTGTGAACTTGTCCCCAGGGCTCCATTTCACCCCCACCAAAACTATTGGCGTGTCCATTACAGTGGCAATATTTAGACTTTTTCCTTTTTAATTCAGACAATTCTCAAATATTACTTTTAATCTTACTCTTCACGTTCCTGGAAGGATCGCTGCGGTATTTCTGCTTCCTTGCTGTTTTTAGTGTGGTTAAGAAGATGCAAAAGGGATCCCCTTTTCCCACTGCCCCTTCCTGTCATTTTCCACAGCCATGTCAACAGTTGGTGGGAATTCTGAGGGAGCTCCTTGCGTGTTCCCCTTCATCTTCCTGGGGAACAAATACGAGTCGTGCACGAGCGCGGGGCGCAGCGACGGCAAGCTCTGGTGCGCCTCCACCAGCAGCTACGACGACGACCGCAAGTGGGGCTTCTGCCCAGACCAAGGTAACTCCTCCTGCCAGGGCAGCACAGGCCTGGCTGAGCAGTGCCCACACCCAGGGCAGCACACGGGCAATGATTTCACACTCACCGCTCCTGCTGGCTGCAGCACTCCAGCCTGGAATATGAGCAACATCCCTACATTGGAGCGTGAGGCTACAGCCAGAGAATCACACCTAGAGCTCGTCTGAAATACTCGTATTTCCTTAAGCTATAGCTTAAGATCCTTCCAAAATACAAAACCAATAAATAAATTAATAAATAGATGGTTTTCTCCCCACCAGTTTTTCCTCCCAAGGCTAAAAGTACCATAGCATTTCACTAGTATGCAATAAATTATACACGGATACAAATTAGGAACAAACACTAAATGAAAAAAATTAATACATTTGTGACGGATATTGTGAAGGATGAAAAACGTGTTTAAAAAGTGAGTGAGACTGTATAAAGTTTATGTGGTGAATATCGCTATTTAAAATTACTTTGGTTAATATTTGCTAGAATTTAACATGTGCTAAAGGCTTTTTACATATTTACAAATAAATGCTAGATTTCAGGGGTTATTCTAGGAAGAAAGAAACCTGCCAAATTTCAGAGACTGTTTGGGCATAACTGATAAAATATCATCCTATGATAAAAGGTTATTTGTAACCTAACGATATTTGGTACACCAGTACTGATTCCGAGTCTGTTCTCAGAGACACATATTTTCAGACCTGTTTATCCCTTACAAGCCATTTCATGGTGAAAAGGAAGATTTGATATCTAGATTGCAAGTTCAATTCTTCTGTACCTAAAAGGGATGTCCAATGTTATTTGCTACACTCCCTTTTCTCACACAAGTACTAAGACTGTGCTCAGAGTCACTTGCATGGGCGACAGCAGCAAAGATTACCCACAAAGGAAGGTATAAAATCTCTCCAGTGAAATGTCTTTATTGGCAACAGGTGTGATGCTCACCATGGGAGGCTGTAAATATTATCATTACTATTTATTGTGAATAAGCTGTGTGGTACAATTCTGTTTACATGCAATCAGCTAACACTGTCTTACTGTGTTATTCAGGGTACAGTCTCTTCTTGGTGGCTGCCCACGAGTTTGGCCATGCTATGGGATTGGAGCACTCTGAGGACCCGGGAGCTCTCATGGCCCCTATCTACACCTACACCAAGAACTTCCGACTTTCTCAGGATGACATCAAAGGGATCCAGGAGCTATATGGTAAAGTTCTCCCCCATCAGCAGAACGCATCAGAAAATCAGGCAGCACAGGTCGAAATCTGGGACTCAGACTTTGCAGTAAATTACAAATGGCACAATCTCACCAATGCCAGAAACCTCCTCTGCTCCTTTCCCCCTGCTTTCTTCATATTGCCAGGCCTCCTACTTCAATCAAATATCACAACTTAAGGATGACGGGTCACTAAATTTACTGAATGAAAATCAGCATCAAAATACCCCATAAAGAAAATTTTAGATGAAAATTTCTAGTGCCTTTACTGGGACAATGAAATGCCATGTCTCTAGCTTGAAATTCCTGATGTGGGTGGGTTTGGATGTTACTTTCTGCAACACTCTGAGCTTCCCAGATTGTGACCCCTCTGCAAGAGGGGAAGGACATTGTTTCCTGTGTCCCAGCTCGGAAATAGTTCACAATGCCTTCCCACAATTCAGTCTGTGATTCTACCATCATTATAACATTTGCAGAAAGTGTGTGGGAGCTGAAACTTCAACGCAAATGTATTAGGCAGTCTCCTAAAGAAAAAATGGATTTAAGTATTTTTATGTAGCTACATCTTTAACATTTGTTATTTTCTCCACAGATAGTCTTAGTAAAATGTGTAAGTAGTATCATGATTAAGATTCGTTCCATGTATACATTTTCTACCTTGCAGAAGCACCAGTATACTACAGTCAATTAAGCAGTCATTCCCATATTCCAATTCTCTTCCTGTGCTTTTCACTTTTCTACTGAGAAATCTTTTTAACTGTGACTATATTCTATAGTATTCCACACCTCAGAAATTTTAATAAGAATATTCAAAAAATATTATCACATGAGACAAAAATCTGATTTGAATCTTCACTATTCTTTGTTCTTAGCTGTTTTAATTAAGAATGGGAATTGACACAAATTGACGCAAAAGATTAAATGAGTTTTCTAAGCCCATACTGTGTATCTTTGATAAGAATTCAGAATTTAACACAGTTGTCTAAAAGCATGCTTCAAGATCCAAGATGAAACTTTCTTCCTCCTTTTAACTGACATAACCCTTTACAAACTGCTTTCTATGTAAAACAAGTATTCAAAAAAACCTTCTTTACCTGCTTTATTATTATCACAAATCAGCTAGAATCCATTTTTTTCTCATACAGTAAATTAACCCAATGTCTGTGAAAAAGAGGCAAATGCCTCAAGACAAGCAGCAGCCAAATAATAATACCAAATAAAATAAACCAGATGGCAAAATGCATGTTCTGAAAAGCACATTTTGATTCTTGGTGAGGGCAGAAAGATCATACAAATGGCTCAAAATGCATCTTTGTAACTTGCCAAATATTGGCACTTCTTCAAAAAAGAGAAATCCACTTTGATGTCTTTCTCAGCAGAGCTGCACATAATTCTGAGTACAAGGACTTTGAAATCTTTATCTTCTTTTTAGAAGCCGGCAAAATAAAAATTGTAATGTTCACTTCTGAGCCCAGCATAGTCACCCCTAATTATCTCTCGGGTTAAACAGGCGTCTCAGCCCAGACAGGGACCATGTCTGCAGTGAGGCCACACAGAGGATTAGGGCAGGAGTGGGAGTCAAGGCTTCCTCAGCTGTGCTCATCCACCCTTCTTCTCAAGAGATTTTATGATCAGTTTTTCCTCCTTCAATAACTCTCTCCAAACTATTACCCTTTTAGAAACCACGGCAGCTGTTGTTCTCCCTGTGCAGCCCTTCATTTCAGTGTAACAGAATGTCTCTCTTCACCACCACAGAGGTGTCACCTGATGTGGGGCCAGGGCCAGGGCCAGGACCAGGCCCACAGCCAACCCTTGGACCTGTCACTCCAGAGCTCTGCAAGCATGACATTGTGTTTGATGGAGTCGCACAAATCAGAGGAGAAACGTTTTTCTTCAAAGATAGGTAAGTGAGATAAATTGCTTACCAAGAGAGCTTCAAGTGAAGGAACCTGTGAGACCTATTTGCCAAAATTTAGAAATTTATCATCAGGCACAACATCCACCCTTTGTTTTGTGTGTTTAGAGATGGGAAAGTGTCCTAATCAACTCCTAAGGGAAATTGAAATGGTTTCATTCAGGTTGAGTCCAAAGTCATTAAATAACAGCATTATGTGACTCATGGCTGCTGTAACCACACATCAAGGGCACTGGTGATTGGGATAGGCTACATGTGTGCAAAGCCTCCAGGACAGAAGGCTCCAAAGGCATTTTTGGTGCAAAAGCAGAGACATTCTTCATAAAATGAGGTGGCTGCTCAGCTGCAGCTCCCACTGCCTTTGCCAGGGCCTGTATTACCCAGCTGCTCAGCCATGAAGAGCATCTCCTAAGGAGTATAGGACTTGGCAGCACCATTGTGAGAGACATTAAAGCTCCTTTCTTCCCTGTCATAAATCAATGCCAAATTTGGAATCATTTATCCTCAGCTACCCTGAACATTCTCCCAACACCACTGAAGATCTGGGTCCACACACATTCAATGAGTGTGCCAAAATCAAACACTGTCTCCTTTCATATAAAAACATATATAAGCATCTCAAGCTAAGGGAAATGTTGCAGCCCACCTGTTCATTGCTCCTTGCTAGTTGTCAGTTGGAATCTACAAGGAAACAGGAACTAACAAACAAGTTACCCTCAAAAAATAGTAACTTAAAAATTATTTGTATCTCCTGGTGATATACCTGAGTCCAGCCATCTACTCCAGATACAAATTTTCAGCTAGACATATGAAGCATTTATTACTATGCTGCATGATTTAACTCTACTCACCAGCTTTTAGTAACAAAAAAACATGCTTAGCTATTAGATTTTTAAGGATAAATACAGTGATTCTGTGTGTTTCCCTCTAGATCCAATCTATATGATACCCAGAATAATGGTGGTTTAGGTTTGAAGTTGGATTTAATCTTTATCACTGGCTTTGTGTTTTAGCAATGCAGAAACAGAATTTAAATCTTCTGCTTGTAAGAAGCTTCAAACTGGTCTGTGGGGATTGCCTTGATACCTTTTGTATTCTTTCTCTTGGCCCTGTCAGCAGCAGGCTAAGACTCCAGTGATGCCTACTGGCAAGGAACATTCCTTGGCCACCAAATGGCCCCATAGTACCAACAGATCAGCCTCACACAAAGCCTCACAGGGCTTGCCCCATGACCCCATATACCAAGTTTGCCAAAAACAGCACCCACTTTTGCTAATTTAGTCATCAGAGTGCTGAAGTATTCACCTAAGCTCAGCACCTTCAAAGGGAAACCATGCTCAGAGCAGTAAAACCCCTACCAAGTTCCACTCCATACCCAGCTGCTGCTCCTCTTCTGCTCAGTGGTGGCCCTGGGTTTTCAGCCAGACCTCCACCTTGCTTCTGCTCTTGCAAACCTTAGTCACACAAAGGAACAATGCAAAATCTCCTCCTAAACCAGCAGAGTGATCCACTATTCTATATAATCCCAACAAAATAGAAGTATTTGCATTTAGATACAGTTGGTCTAAGAACCATGCAAATACCAAAACAATCTGTTCAGACTGGCTCAGCCTTTATCCAGCACGCAGCAAAAGCAGACAACTGTTCAATTGTTTTGCTCTGGAATGGCTTTGCCTGTCAGTCTTGCAGCTTTCCAAGTATCAGGCAAACAGCATTGTGACTCACTTTTGGAATTCAAGAAACAACTTTCTATCATGTGTCGTGTGACTTTTATGGTTCATGAAAATTATTGTAGTATCCAACCGTCACATGGCAAAGAGAGTAAATAGCAAGAAGGAGGTCAGATATGATTAATTCTTTCAAAAAAAAAAAAGTATTTTCCCTCCCCACCCCAAATCAAGGAAAAGAAATTACCAGGAAATGGGAATTACTGAAGGTGCTGTTAGCCACAGAGAACAGTTGAGCTTTTCTATCGGGCACAGAATGCCCAAAACAGCATCTCCACAGATGGTTTTATTCTGAGAGCAAACAGAAGTTCACACTTTGAAATTTATCAAGACACTAAAAAAGACCCACTCCAATAACTGCATATAAATAATCATCATCATCATCATCATTGCAAATATAGATTATGTCAAAATATTATGTAAAACACCTACTGTAACCAAATTATTGAATCTGTCTATAAATGTAATGTTAAGATTCATTAAGGATGAGTTAAAACATTTTATTGTGTTCAAACTGAACTGAGAAAGCCAAATAATTAATTTCATCATTTCCTCAGTAAGATGTGTAGAAATAGAAATACCTTCTACCCAATTCAAAAACAAAATAAAATTCAGCTTTGACAAAGTTTCCCTCTCCAAAAGAAAACCTCACCAATTTAACAAGTCCCTTGAAATGTGTGGTTTATAAAAAACCTGGTGTTAAGTCTCCGTTGGCCCTGGAAAGTTTGAAATTCATGCAGATAGCAATTACTGGAGCTGATTCAGCCATAAATCAGGTCCAAACTTGACTGAGAATCTTGAAACTTGGATTTTTAAAGGAACTACTTTTATGAATGCGGTGTTATAAAGATTTTCTGGATGAGTTTCTGTTCCATATAATATTGGATCTGCTTTTCTGTCTAAAAAGAGATGCATGAAATGAACAGTATTACCTATTACAGCATGTCATATGTGTTTTAACACTTTCAAGAGGAGTAATTAGCCAGATGGCGTATTCTTTGCCTCTTTTTTGTAAATTAAAATTATGAGTCATGCTCAAATATATTTTAGCATATGTTAAAAATACATTTATGGATGTAAAACACAGATAGGATAATGTATTACTATCTTCATTATTGATAAAAATACAGCAATTTGTTAAATTAATTTAGGATTGCTCCTCCAAATTTTCGGCAAAAAAATGCACTTGAAGATCCCAGGCTTCTCAAAGGTATAATTATTCTAGGCAGGAATAGGTAATAACAATTTATACTCTGCAAAAATTAAAATGCCAATAGCACCTTGAGCTTCAGAAACACATTAATGGTAAAAGCAGTTTGACCTCAGAATTTAATGACTACAGCTTGGTGCAAGAGCAATTCCACCAGCCTGCTGATTTTTCATTTTATGACCATGTCAAAACTTTTGTTCTGTTGGGGAAAAAGTTCTTCATTCTATGGAGGACGAAATAGCAGCGCCATTTCTAATACGAAAAGCCCTCAGCACAAAGCTCTGCCATTTAAAGATAATTAGAGCTTTTTAAAGCTTAAATCAAATTATCATCCTACTTATACATAAAATAGCCAATAAATTACCCTTTGCATTTCTCTAATGAACGTTTTTAGTGCTAGCAGCTTCTTTTACAGCCAAACTCACTTCCAAGCACTTTGATATACTGCTATTAAATTTGAACTTTTAGTCACTACAATAGTAATTGCAAGAGCAGTTCATGGGATACAAAACTCTGCTTTTGTCAAATGCTCATCCATCTGCTCCATACACAGCACCAGGAGGGCTCTAACAGTTTAAATGCTGCGTAAATGAGTTTATTTGTATGCTCAAAGCATTTTATTTGTGTACTCAAAGCATAGGATAAATTTTGCCCTGAAGCAAAAAAAGCAACAGGAAGCAATCAGCACGGCAATTTCACCTGCAGTCCAGCACACAGCTTATGGTGCAGCTCCTCTAGCAGCATGCCCCCAAATAAATGAGTTTTCAGTCAGGGAAGAGTTCAAGAGCGTGCTGCTGCTGCCGTGGGTGTGCGCATGTGTGTGTGTGTGCATGCTCACGTGGCCTGGGCCAGAAGTGATGAGAAACAGATGTGCTGCTGAATTAGTTCATTGTAAATCTTGTACAATCTTCTGTTCTGCTCAGATTCATGTGGAGGACTATAAACCCCCGAGGAAAACCCACAGGTCCTCTTCTTGTTGCTACATTCTGGCCTGATCTGCCAGAGAAAATTGATGCTGTCTATGAGGCCCCTCAGGATGAGAAGGCTGTGTTTTTCTCAGGTATTGGTTTTAGAGGCTATATATATATATTTTTTTTTTTACAGGTATGGGGTTTAAGTTTCAAAATGTAAGTAGCCATTTGCATAATGTACCTGGGACAGGGAACAGCCTGTCTAAGAGCCAGCAGGGTCGACAGGTAGGGTGACAGATCTCCCTATTCCCATGCTGAAGGTTTTAGGACAAAGACTGGATTTGAAGACTCAAAAGAGCATTTAGCCTCCAGTACTACAAAAGGAGAGCTATAAGCACCTAGAAAGAGACATTCAACAATAAGCAAAACCAAACAAGAATCATTATTTAAAATGCAAAGAACAACCACAGTGTGAGCTCTCTTTCCTCAGTCACTGCTCTGTTTTTCTTGTTTCCTTCCCTTTTAAGCTATTCTATCAGCACATGTTGCTTGAGAAGACTACATTTTCTTTCTTCTCCTCATGCCTCTCCCTGTCTCCTTGTCTTTTGCCAAAGACTGACTTCCACTTTGGCTTCCAAGCACCTTCCTTGGTAGCTCATCAGGCAGAGGCTCCAGGTGGCCGTGCACGCTGCCTCCATGGGAGAGGAGGAGGACAGGAAGCTCTGCTCTGTCTGTCACAAATGGTTCAGCTGCAGCGGCCAAATAAGCAGAGCTGTGAGACTGTTTTCAACATGAAGAACTGAGCCAGCAAAACCTAGGCTCCAGTATGTACCAAAAGCATGACTAAACATCTCCAGTCATGTAAAAACCATATGGCAAAAGCTGCTGTACATTTTCTGTACAGGAGAGAAAAAAGTAATGATAATCTATTCCACGTGGCTCAGAGGACATTTGCTTTAGTTTACATGGATGGGGGAAAAAAAACTTAAAGAAGTCAGGCAAATCAAAACACTTCAAATATTGCATATATTATATACAATTCTATCACATCTAAACCTCTCCTTTTCTTTATAAATTTCAGGAAAACGTAGCTAACCTGCTATTTAAAAAAAATTAAATAAGAACTATCAAAAAACAAAGATTGGTTTGAAAATAACACAACTGTCTAAAAATACTTACTAGGTGGTGCCACCCTTTGTTCCTGAATAGTGAATCAATAAGTTCCAAGAATCTCAAATGCTACATTTGAAGTTTTTCTTACATTAATACTTTACTTACTTACTTCTGTCATGGTTTGAGACAGAAATTCTGTGCCACTAGCACAGAATCAAAGAAATGTCCTTTCATGAATAAATCTTTCCATGGCTTTCAAAGAATCCAGTGAGGCTATTTACTAAACAAATTATAATTCCATGTAAAGAACACAGAACACTACTACATAGTCGACTAGTACATATCTGGAGAGACATTAGATAATGTTGTGTGACAAAGGACAACAGGAAATCTGAGCAAAAACTTCCTGTTAATCACTCAATAAAATTGGTCAACAAAACAAATAAAGGGTGAAAATGAGCTGCTGCATTTGAGCATCAGGTGCCCCTGCCTGGTTTCAGACAATTTTCATCATACAAAAAATGTCCTCTATAAACTACTTGTTTTAGTATATAACCACAATGTACCAAGGCAGCATTTTCCTCAAAGGTACATCAGCTAAGAAGGGAGGAAGCAAGAGAAAAGAGGGGATGTCTTTTCCTGAGGCAAGGAGCACTTCAGTAGCAAAAGCAGTGGTAATCACAGTCCACTTGGCTTGTAATCACAGATGGTAAAATATTAGAAAGACTAGTGGTACAGCTAGCACAATAAAAAGTCACATGGCAAAGCAAAAAAGAAGAAATACCCTTTTGTTAGTGATTAATAAACAGGTTTTGTTTGCTTTTTTTTTTCCTCCCCTTCTTAGGAAACGAGTACTGGGTTTATTCAGCCAGCAACTTGGACAGGGGCTATCCAAAGAAGCTCAGCAGCCTGGGACTGCCCCCTGATGTGCAGCGCGTCGATGCCGCTTTCAACTGGGGCAGAAACAAGAGAACATACATCTTTGCTGGAGACAGATACTGGAAGTAAGATGCATTGAGTGGTGGTGGAATGCTGTTAGCTGAGCTGTCTCTAGGCTGAATGCACACTGAGCTTCAGGGGGCAGGGACCAAACATGGGGCACATCCTCTGGGAATGCAAAACAAGCGCTGCCAGGACAGTGCTGACAGCAGGAAGGTGCTCCAGCACAGCAACAGGAACCTGGCACGTACTTGAGATAAAAACAGCCTCAAAAACAGCAATGGAAGAGGGTATCTGGGAGTCTCTGTCAGGCTGCCCACCTCTAACAACTCATCCCTGTGCCCCCATGTGCCAGCAACTGCCCCACATCAGTCCCTGGCTCTAAGGGGGGCCAGTTGTCCCAACTGTCAGCTCACAAATGCTGGAAGAAAACTCTACAAGGAACTCCTTAAAAATACACTGAGCTCCAATCACTTGAATACAAAGACTGACCAGATTGCCAAACAAATTCTTTCACTAAGCAGTCAGGTTTAGAGGCACTGGATTTAAAGGAGACAGCAGTGTGACTACCAAAACATGCAGAGGATGACTGTAAATCCTTTCAGCAGCTGATCTACCATCACTTGCACCTTTGCTGTACTAATATAGTTGGCACTGACGAAATCTGAACAAACCACAAGTGTATCTGTAAGTACTTTGAGAAAAATCTTAGCTTCAATTCATTCTGACAGTCTCTCAATCCTTTTCCTGTTTCCAGTGAAACTCAGGTGACCTGCTAACATGCTCTTATCATCTTAGATTACAAAATAATGTCCTTAAAAAGTCTCAAGGCTATTACTGTGGTAGAAATAAACATCCTACATTACAACTGAAGAGTCTACTAATTGTATAATTGTATTTAATAGAATTTCATTACCATAATTACCAGGAAGATCTGGCACAAAAGACCATCTTAAAAAGCAGAGGAGGGACTTTGTGAGTTACCTCTGTGCTATCAAAATGGCATCAGAACAAAACAGAGGCCCTGACTCCTGCAGCCACTGTCAGAGGCCTGTTCCAGGAACAGGACTTCACTTCAGGAATGCAGACATTACACAACAGGCTGAAAGTGGACCCATTCATTAACTGACAATTTAGAGGAAAGTTAAACATCAGAAATAATCACCAGATATCTAAAAGATTCTCCAGCCTTTAAGGGTTCACTCTGAGAGATGTTCTATATAAGATATCAAAGGAGGTCTCAGTATGATTGAGTTCATTTTATGTGAACAATAATTTCATGTTATGATTTAACTGAATTACTTTCTTTATTTTATCCTAATGGCTGTGGATTCCTGTAAGTAAATAAAATACTCTTTCCATACTATTGCCACTTGATCATAATCTTCAATTACTTTAAGGACAGTAATCTTCTCCATTATCTAAAGAAAAAAAAAAGTAACTAAAAACTTAAAGAATATTATTCATTCTTTAATGTCATGTTGTAGAGACCATTTAAACACTTACAAGTAGTTCTAATACAGCCATTTTCAACAGTTCAGACTCCTACTAAAACCTACAGACTATGAGTTAAAAAGCTGCTGGTTTCCTCTGTACCAACTTTTGTTTTGATTAACTGTACTGCAGGGCCTCCAAGTAATTAATCACTCCAATCACAGACAGTATTTCTATCGAAGTACCTTATCAAGTGCAGTCACTGCAGAATGCATAATTTATTCTTAAACAAACAAAACAGGATTAAGTGATTTCTATCTATGTAAAGAAGAAAGCAAGCAGTTGAAAAATATTTCAGAAAAAAATGCATCTCTGCTGAACAGATGCTACAACCCTCAAGTATGTGGCTGTTACATTTTATACAAGGACTCTGTCAATGGAATCAAAATAGTTACATACCATAGTCCTTCCTGTGTCATTATCACACTTACTTTAAATGGATTTTTTGGAAGCCTTCTCTCTCCTTCATTCCAGCCACAAGCTATTTTAGTGTTATTATAACAAGACTGTTGAGCATAGCAAAGTTTCATGAGGGAGGGGAAAAGGAGCTGGCTCAGATTCCACAGCTGAAGTTTTAAAGCTATCCAGCAAGGTATTAGATTTTCTTTAAATAGCCCAGAAAAAAAAATAGTAAGGAATTTAAATGAATCATTTAAATTGATTTTAACCAACCTACTGCTCATTAGTACTGGTGTAACTCTGGATATATTCCAAGTAGTTCCATACAGCAGTGAGGGAAGAGTAACCTGAGATACCTACGGACATGGGTAAATAGAAATTGGAAACATAAATGCTTTTCTTCCTCCAGTACTGTCAAAAATGACCTCTCTGAAGCCTCCTGCTCCTGAAGAGGTGCTTGAGCACCTGAAGGGTCATTGAGGCCCCACATGCTCTACTTGAAGCCTGGTTCAAACTACGTTGCACATCATTGTGCTCAGGACACCTCCACGCCTCCTGCTCAGCACTGGCTCCCATCCAAATTACATTTCTGGAAAGAACTTTCCTTACAAAGTGAATTGTCAATTCAGCATTGCATTTTTGAAGGAAAGATGTAAAATTTTGCATGGTTTTAAAGGAATCAGCAACAATTATGAAATAGAAATCATGTTACAATCTCAGTTATTTCTGTTTGTTCTATATAGTCACATTTGCTGAGGACACACTGAAAAATTAATTTACAATTTAACATTAAATGCGTATTTGTAATGCAGAGCTATAATTTCCTTCAGGTACAACGAAGAAAAGAAGAAAATGGAGCTTGCATCCCCTAAATTCATTGCTGATTCTTGGAATGGTGTTCCAGATAACCTCGATGCTGTCCTGGGCCTTGGGGACAGTGGTAAGCTGCAATTCTGATTTAAGTCACTAACAAACTCTCTTATTTGTTTGCTGCAAAACTTATTGGAGACTTTAATTTCTTGTGATCCATGAGTAAGAGCCAAAGGGAGCCACCCAATGCCTGATGCACAGGATGTCCTAACTCCAGGGTGCATGACCGAGCCCGTCCTTGTGGCTTGGACATTTCCCAGCTCCTTGATGCTCCCCAGGTTCCTCCACACCAGCACACAGCCCCAGCACCATTTCAGCACCATCCTGCCCTAGCACAGCCAGGACTCAATTATGATAATCTCCCTGATCACAGGCATGGATGGGTTTTATGTTGCAATTTTTCTTAATTTCCTGTGCACTCCAGCTGAGATCCTGGCCTGTGGTTTTAAGGGGCCTTAAATTTTGCACAGATATGCACTTAAGTCTGAAAGCAACACTGGTGTCACATGAGTCTTGACTCAGTCACATTTTCAGCATCTATTTTGCCAGCAAACATTTCATCCCAGAAAATTCTGGCTCACACAGTAGTAACCTTATTAAGGGTCCATTTAACAAGAGCTCTTTTCTACAAGATGGGAATTATAATATAGTTTTAAAATACATCCTTTTTATAATACAAATAAATATGAATGTTTTGAGAAATAAGTCGTTCAGTTCATTAAGCTTCATGAAATCACAAAGACAAAAAAACCTTTGATCAAGAATTATGTGCTCCATAATCTGAGCATGTTTATTTATTTATCTCAACAGGATATACCTACTTTTTCAAAGATCAGTACTATCTACAAATGGAAGACAAGAGTTTGAAGATTGTTAAAATTGGCAAGATAAGCTCTGACTGGTTGGGTTGCTGAACCATATGAGTTATCAATAACCAAATATTTACTTTTTTGTTATATGCCTTATCTGTAATTAGAAATAGATCTGAATGCTAATTACTTGACCAGTCTGGTACTGGCACCAAAACACTAAGTACCAGTACTGTACACATCAGATAATTTAAGAGTGTTTGCCTCCTCAGTATACAAAAGATGTTTACGTATATATTCTGGTACAATTTTTCCGTTGTCATGCTAGTCATAGTAGTGCTATGAACAGAACAGCCATCATTCTTTATTCCCTTGGTGCTTAAACAAATCCTTGGAACCTTTGGAGACTGGATCATGCCCCTCTGTTATTCACATACCAGATAGGCTCAAATGAGATGTACCAGCAGTGCACTTTGATTTTTATTTTTTTTAAATACAACTCTGTTATAAATGGATGGTTTGTCTTGATGTTTTTTCACCCTCTTATGAGTTGGATCATTACTTCCATTTATTTACATAATAATACAGAAAGACTGTCAAAGGCACAGGTTGCCTCAGGATCTGCTTTGTGTTGATGCATGATAGAATCATGGCAAAAAAACTGTGTTAAAGTATTGTTTTAAAGTACTTTTTATTTTAATACCGTAGTTAAATTTAGCAATTTGCTTCATGCACTTTGTTACTACTATATAACTTGTTTATATGGATGGAAACAACTCAGATTTTTGAAGACAATGCATTATACATAAAAGTCAAGTATTGTTTAACGTGTTTTATTTTTCTGTTCTTTATAATATTGGGGGGGTTGTTCAATTAGGCTTTTTTCTTTTCACAATCTAATAGAATGTTTCTCATTAAAAAATAAACTAGAAAAGAATGTCCCATACATGAAGTGCCAACAATACCAATAAAATCAAATTACACTGTCAACACTACTCATGGCCAGGCTCCCTTGTATCACTTGAAATTATAAATTCAGTAGCATGTTTCAGTGCATTACCTCTCAAAGGCAAAAACATTACCCCAGTATATAAGCACACAGGGGGTTTATTTAGAGACCCAGGTTACTTTCTCTGTTGCTTCCAAGGTGCAACTGCAGCAATTTAATTAAAGAGAGGACATGGCCCCGTGTCTGTGCAAAGCCTGCTACTCTCCCTAAGCAGTTTATGCTCCTGTCTGTCATCCAGGCTCTCTCACAGGCTACCTCTCCACAGCCCAGGCAGGAAGAGAGGGTGTATGTATCCTATAGGGATGTAAGCTTGAGAAACAGAGATGTAATCCCTTATCCTGCCCATGAGATCAGACACCACATGGCCAAGGATCTTATCCAGCTCCATGCACAAGAAACACTTCAAAATCCTCTGTGGATCAGTCAAGGGATCAGCCTAGGTCCTTCTAAAAACATCTCTCACTTAAGTCCATGATTCACAGAACTGACCAGTAACTAATACCTGAGCCCATGATCCACTGGTTTCTTCTCACATCCTCTACAATTCATGTTTGTTTACACTCAGTGCTTTCCTGTTCTAAGCAGAGTTTTTTTACTATGATATTCTGAAAAGATACTTCTTCTAAAATGGCTGCATTTGCCAAATAATGTTTTAAGGGCACCCATCCAGATATAACTCCACTTTAAGAAGCTGTAAATTACTATAGACAATCCTCACCTGGATGAGCCAGCACTATTTTTACTTATGCCAAAAGACAAGATGCCTTATCTCCTCCTCAGAATACTCATTCTCATTAGAAATCATTAATTGCCTTCACAATTAGTCTTGCACCAGAGCCAACAAAATAAAACACAAAACAAAGTGGCTCTAATTGCAAAATGTTAGTGTTGCAGTTTGTACAAACACCTGGCAACCTTCTCATGATAGCAGGATCTATTTCAGGCATGTATGATCTGTCCTGACCATAAAAATCTTCCTGCACTAGTGCTGAAAACACTCTCTAGCTTTAATGACTGCCAGGCATTCCTTTTGAGCACCGCAATAATTTAAGCTGTTTTAAGAATCCTCAATAACCATCCCCTGAAGATTTTTATGTTCTTATGTCAATACTGCCCCAACGTGCCTACTCTAGCATCTGTATTTAATATGGAAGGGGTTTCAAACACAGATATAGTAGAACATTTGCAATGGGCCTTCCAGCTCTGAACTTGCTAAATCACATTTCTACTGGTTGCTGAAATAGTTTCCTTTTCGTCTACAACTTACGTATGTTTTGCAACATTGGCAAATCTACCATCTGTAGTAATAGCACCATAATCCTACAAAACTCTGCACATCTGGTGGGTGTAAGGAGTTCTGCTCAGCATCTCCTTTTGTTCTTGCCTATGTAAACCCCTTCTCCAATGACTAAATCACTGGCAGAAAACCAGAAATAAATTTTCTATCCTTAACCCAATGCACACTTCTTTGGGTTCAGTTTCAGACTGGCAACTTTAAGATTAACACAGGTCATTTATAAACACATCTGTTTCTGTTCATCAGCTGTAACATTTGCCAGGTTATCACTTATGTGTGTCAGACAAGCTGGGGGAGTACACTGAACTTCTCATTAGCCTTTCACATCTGACCTGGGAAACACTAAGTCAAAAAATGTGTCCTGAAAAAGTCTTTGGGTCTAATTCCACTTATTGAGAGCCACTTCTAAAGCCTCCCTCTCCTTTCCTGTTTGGAATGAGTTAACCATGAGATGGAAAGTCCTTACCTGAGAAGCACTGCAGCTCAGCCTGTACCCGACCATGTCCCATGCAAATCCACCCCACTCATTTGCTGCCCTGTTTAACTCTAGGTCTGCCCCAACAGTATGGACTTTTCTAATGATGCCTAGACCCTTGGCTGAAATGGATTACCCTTCCCAAGCCTCTTTTTTCACCTCTCTTGTGCACTTTGAGACTGCGCCCTTGTCAAGGAGGACACTGCCCTTGCCTTTCCTGCCCTCAACACATTTCTCCCAAGACATTTTCAGAACAGAACCAAAAATTTTTACCTACCTTCTTTAAAAAGGAAGAAACAAAGGGAAAAAGCCTAATGTTGACCTCAAAGCCATACAAAATCCAGCACAAACATTTATCAAACTTGTTCTCCTTCTAGAGTTTTATTTAATTGAAGTTGGGCTCACTGAAGACTTTTTGGTGTCAGGGTAGAGCTGCACACATTGCACCAAAGCTTGTTGCAACATGGGGAGAGCTCAGACACTCCTGCTCCTTGGGCTGGAGGAAATCTTCTACCAGTCATGAGCAGGATGGGCTGCAGGCCCCAGCAGGGCAGCTCCAGTCCAGCAGGGCAAGGGGCAGTGGTTGAGCAACTGCTCCATCACAATACATGAAAAGCAGCCAAGGCTATAATGAAATGCCACAGCTTAAACACTCAACAGACAGAGCAGCCTGAACTCTGAATCATGCTTAACAGTTTGTGTCTCACTAACACTTTGTATTTGCTAAAAATACATTTTCTCCCTGCTACTCTGCCTTGATTTTACAAAGCAGCAGTTACCCACAAATTTTAGGAATTGACTGTAACTGTGCTGTTCTTAAAATCAGGAGGTAGTAGGCCCTTTGGGTCCATTTTGGACAAATTATTTCTATTTACAAACTCAGCATGTTTTTAGCAGCAAAGACTAAGTGAATGAACACACTTCTGCTTTTGGGAGAGCTAAAATCAGCAAACAAGCAGGCATTGAGCTCTGTGGAATCACAGAGATTGGTACATGCAAGGAGAAACACTTGTTCCAGACTGGTTATGTAAAACAGTCAGAAGTATTAGGTGTTTCCAAGTAGGAAACTGTAGTAAGAACAAAAACAAAATCAGAAAAAAAAAACCTCAAAAACAACAACCAAGCCAACAACCATGTCTTCAGATCAAGACTCCTTGCCTTTTCAGAGAATATCCTTCATCAGACATATTATTTCTCATATGGTTTTTGGGAAAACAAATTCCTGGCCTGGACCAAGCAGGGAATGGATTAAGTGAACCAACAGCCTCTCCTAGTCTTGAACTGCCTTAGGCTGTGAAATTAATTTCTATAATTTAAGAAGTATATATAACAGCTTTTTCTAAATTACATATTAAATATATGCCTGCATGTGTCCATGCATATGCACACACAAAGAAATAGCTCATGACTATATTAGAATATTTTATTTAATATGGATGTCAGAATAGAATATTTGGTTTGAAGAGACCTATGGCAATCATCTAGTCCAACTGTAGGCTGAAGACTAATTGACCTAAACCTGCTCAGCACATAACAGCAGTTTTTCCCTTCCCCAGAAAATATATCACAGTCTGAGCAAAGAACAGCACAGTGAGATAAAGTACAAGAGTTCAGCCTGCATGGTGTTCTTCCCTGGAGCTAACAGCCAAGAAACCCATGATAATCAGTGGTTCATTTGTTTTATTGCTCAAACACTTTCTCCAGGGCTGCAATAGCTGCATGAGAGGCCACACCAGCACTCACAGGTTGGTCAGCCTAACCAGCACTGGGAAGGCTGTATCCACACTGCCAGCTTATGTCATCACTGGGTCATTCTTTCACCTCATTTTGCAAATCCCCAAACTCCCAGGAGGCTTCTAAAGTTCAGTTTGAGCCAGATTCACCATACTCATGCTCAGAATCTTCCAGACAACCAACGAGCCAGCCTGGAAGAGGGAAACAAGAATAAAAGGCCTCATTGCACCACAGGTCTGCATTTCCCCTGCAAACCCTGCTGCAGACGCTCTGCACAATGAGCCAGAGGGTGACAAAACAGAATCTGTTGAACTTTCATCTGTCTTTTACTGCCCAGTCCTTTCCTCTGGGACTTCTCAGAATTACTCCCAAATGACTGACTTGATTTGCTGTTAAGAATTTGTTAGCATTGCCAAAACAAACTAAAGTTGTAAGAGGATTATTGTTTTAATTTAGATTAGCCTGGAGTTTGGCAGTCTGTCTCTGGAATTAGATGGAGGTGGTCTCCACTTTCTAAAAGACAGGAATTCACAATATTAAGCTACCCAAGTGGGTTTATTTTCCATGTCTCTTACCACTGCTTCAACCTTGGACTGCTTCATAGCTATATTCTGCCTTGCCTATGCCTCTTACAGGACAGTACTGCTGCCAAAAGGGCTGGAGCCTGAAAGCAGCTTCACACTCTGCAGTTGAGTGCCATGCAATGATACAGACCCAGCACCTCCACTGCACACAGCTCCTAATCCCCACTAGCCAAGGAATTGGGAAATTCAGCCGCAGGTCTCCCCTCCAGTGTCGCATCAGGCAGTTATTTCAGCCATGGAGACTTTATTTCTACTGTGGTTGTACCTAAACAGTTCTGGCCACGGCCCCTCTCCCCTGCTCTCCTTCCCAGCTCCCTGAACCTGACTCTGGGAACCCCCCAGAGCAGAGTTCACTGCCCAGGGCAGCAGCAGAGGAAGGGGTAAGGCAAACCAAGTCACAGGACTGTACAGAGAGGCAGATCCTGCCTGCAGAAGGAAGACAAGGGCTCTGCTTCCTCCCTGTGGTCAATGCATTGACTGTTGTACCCAGGCCTCAAACGAGTCATTTCTCACTAGCTGAAGACTTGGCAAGGCTCATTAAATTCTAGCATTTTCACGCTTGTCCATTAAGAGAACCTACTTTTCAGGGCCACTCAAAATTCCATTCATCAGCAGCTCAAAAGAATAAAGTAGGAGGACCTGCACTGAAAATCCTTTTTCTGTTGTTTCTGATGTTGTCAAAGAGGCTTTCAAACCCCTCATTTGTTGGACTTTCATTCATTCTCACACTTATATGCCTTCCTGTGTAGCACTGCACAGCATTGTATTTCCATATAAGATTGTTTGCCAATGCTAAAATTCTTAGGAATATAGGAATTATATTTAAATAATATGAGTATTATTATGATGATGATTTAATAATAATTTGATTTGTGAAGTTTAATAATTAGGAGTATTATTATAAATAATATGAGGAGTATGATCTGAACAATGGTGACATGAGCTAGGCTGCTGTAGACACCACACGGCACAGTGTGAAAAGGCAAAAGGAGGCTCTGCAAAAATTATGGTGGAAATATTACAGTGTTCGTGAGCCTTACTTTCTCCTGAGTTTGGACTAAGCTGCATCCTCACTAGCCCTACATACAATCCCAAAGTAGGCTGATTCAGAAGGACATTTATGAAATGTGGATGTAAACTAGAACCATTCCTGGAGTTCAAGGGGATAAAAGCCTCTGCTGAGCCAAGAAGTGGCTTTACAATAATCGACGGCTTTAAAGAAAACCGAGGGGAAGTTATTGCACTTGACACAGCGTCGCTTCCAGTCTGATTTTCCTTCCAGAGCCAGCAGCCGGGCTGTCCCAGACAAACATTTGGGAAGGGCAGTTTTGCTGAAGTTCTCGCTGCGGGTGCGCTCCGCGCTCCCGGGCTCAGAGCGGCCCCTGCGGGCAGCGCCGCACCCGCCCCTGGAGCGCCGGCACCGGGCACGGCTTCCCCGGGGATACCGGCACCGGGCACGGCTTCCCGGGGGATACAGACACCGGGCACGGCTTCTCCGGGGATACCGGCACCGGGCACGGCTTCCCCGGGGATACCGGCACCGGGCACGGCTTCCCCGGAGCACTGGGCACAGCTTTCTCCTGAAATCCCGGCACCGGGCACAGCTTTCCCGGAGCACAGGCCCAGTTCCTCGTCCCAGCACGGCCCCCAACAGCCCCCGGCACCAAAGGCAGCACAGAAAAAGCTGCGTCCCTCCGAGTCCTCGCTGCACTCTGAGACTGCCAAGCTGGAGGCTTGAAGGATTTTGCTCTCTTTGTGCCTGTTATTTTGGGGTAGTACTAAGCTCTTTAAAAAGATAAAGAGTGTTTGAACATCAAAAGGAAAGCACATTTTGTTTGGAATAAGTGTGAAAATTCTTTTACAGAATCAATTCTGTAAAGAGAGGGAGAACTGTTGAATCGCGTTCCACAACTCCCATACACACTCTGCCATACGTACACTCCATACTCATTTAGGGGAAGCTTTTTCCCTGCATTTGTCTGCCTCTCCTTCCTCATGTCCCTCTGGCTCTTCATTTTAGTCACCATCCCTTCAAGCCAAATGAGGAAAGTCATCCAAAGCCGCACAGCTTTCAGCCAGGACAGGCTGGGAAATGCCTGAGCCAGGTTCAAGGAATTTCCTCGCTGTAGGAGGTAAGTCCCCCACAGCAATTCTTGCCAGTCTGAAGAGCAAATATTGTCTTTATAGCAGCACAGTGTGCTGCCAGCAGACCTCTGGCCACCTCTCAGCACTATCTCCACCACACACTATGGGTATTCCAATCTATTATCTATATTTTTTCCAGACTTGTTAAAGGCTTTGTTCTTTAAACTGATACCACCTGAATGTAATTTTAACAGGTCACCTTGTGCAATTCTCTGCTATAATTCAACACATGAAACAGTTTATTTAATTCTAAAATTTTCTTTAAAAATAATTCTTTTTAGCCCTTGGCATGTGACTAGTATGTCAACTTCCCTTCTTGGAGAATGAGAAATTATGCAGGCCTTGCCTCTATGGTTAAAAGGTATGGCACAACTATGGCATCCCAGTGAATGTATAGCCTGAAATACCTTGGTGTGCTTGAGAACACAGGAGATAGAGTGAGAAACCTTGCTAATTAGGAGGGATGACTGCTGCACACTCACACTCCTAAACACACAACTTTGGGAGAGAAACCAAGGAGGATGGGCAGTGCCACCCAGTCTCACATCAACAGTGCAAACACAGAGCTAGCAGCCAGTAACTCCACAGGATAATCCAAAATGTGACAATGGCCACAGCAAAAGACCAAGGCAAGTGGTAAATGAAGTAGCCACACGGTTCATCTTCACAGAGATTATGGCTCTGTTTCCCCCTTGGGAAGCCAGCCCTGGCTGGCTTTGAATCCAAAAATTATTCTTTCTGACCATACAGCTGTTACAGCTGCTACTGCTCTTAGGCAGATACCAAAGCTTTAGGCATCATGGAAATATTAACAAAGTATTGACAGTATAAAATAAATATGCAAGCAGCTCAAAAATCTAAGATGAAGTAACTTGTCATTAGAGGGGCAAAGCAGAGGTCTTCCTTCTGCTATTATTTACAGGGGGCAAGGGGAGGGATCACCAGAAGAGGAATAATCATAAGCAAGGTAACAGATAAATTAGTACTAGAGACATAATTCCATTCCACACCTGGGCATATTTCACGCAACTATGGAGAGTTATCAGGATATAAAGTCAATTCAAAACATGGACCATGCTCCTGGCAGGCTCTTTACTGCAATCTGTCAATAAACAGAAATTTAACTGTGCCTCGATGGCATTTCATTATCCGGAGCTGAAGAATACTACTAAATACTTCACATTTATATAGATTAATCTATTCTCACTTACTGTCTAATATCCATCACAATCTAATCTATGTTGGCACGACCTCTCCATTTCCCTGATGGGATGGGTGTGTGCTACTAACATGAACGGGTCTTATCTGTATCACTGGTAGCTATTCATAAAAACACTTTCAGTTTACCAAAATGCAAGATGATGATATTATTACCATTATTTAAAAAGGAAAAAAAAATTGACCTGGAGTTAAACACAATAGCATTGCATTGTGGATAAAGGAGGAGTGTTCTTCCTATTTGTAAGGCACTCTAAAACAGCTCAGCATTCATGCTCAGTTTGGGGAAGGGAGGGTTAAAGTGAAGGCTCCTCCTCCCTCCTCAGAGTGCGTTAGAACAGTAGATGCTCATTTCAACATAAATGTGGTACATAAAATTCTGATTGTGCAAATGCTCAGTAGTGCTTTTGTAGCTTTTATTTTTGAAGGAATGTTGTGATAATTTAACGTGATCTCTTTAAATGTCCCCTCAAATTCAGCCACCGATTACTACATTGATCAGTCACTTTTACCCTTGATTTAAGGGCTATAAACAACAGAAAATTTACCACATTCAATGACTGTCTTCTTAAGTAGTTCAGTTTCCACAATGCCATGAATGACAGCTTATTTTTCATCCAACATGAAGGATATGAGGAAACCACAGGACATGACTGGGTTCCAAGTCATGCTGTTTACAAACTATGTGCAAACATACAAACCCTGCTAGCCGAGTGTACACAAGAATTTCATATCCAGTATGGAATATGCTTTCAACAAATTTGTCCATAACACTTCTTACTCTTCAAAATTATTGACTGCAGACATGTTTTTGAAAATGTGCTTCAGGTTAGTTCAATGATAGAAACTTTGTTTAATAATATTCACTAACTCAGGCTAGCCCTGGTGCCCTAAGCAGGAGCTAGAACTACTTGGTCTTCCTAGAAACAAAGTATTTAAGAAAGTGAAGTTCATATTTTCAGAAGTTAAATTAGAAAAAATTGAACAACACAACCATTTTTTAAGTGTTTCCATGATATTACTGTTTTCAGGACACATATGTGGTCTGGACTTGTTACATTCCAGTAAGACTCAGAGCCAATGAAATGATTCCTCATTAGAGGAAGAAGGAAAAAGCTCTTGTTTTCGTCAGCTTGCAGTGTTGCATGTGATCAACAGACAGTAGAATGCAGAACTTTAAAACAGACAACAGTATCAAGTACTCCATAGTAACACATGTTCATTTCACCAGTTACATCATTTGCCCACAGCAAAAACTACATCTAACCTGTCCGAGGCTTCTGACACAAAGTAACACAATGAATGAGAAATTATACATACAAGTTCATTTATACGTCCTTTTCCTTAGAATTATTTGTGAAGGCCTCAGTGTTTTCTTTACAAAGTTTTTATACCACATTTACTCTAAAAAACAACAGAAACCATTTTCATTAAGTGAAAACTTTCAAGACTTTAAGCCTGATATCTTGGGAAACTAGAAGTGGTGACTGGGAGAGTTGGTAGAGTTACTGAGGAAGACTTGAGAAGGAAGGAAGTTCTGGCCTGGCACTTAGGAAGGAAAGTCCTTTGACATGAGAGACAGCAGCTCTGCAACACAGCTGCCAGCAAAGCATTAACACCTCCAGCAGCCAACTTTAATGCATTAATGGTTACACTAACCCTGCCAACCTCTGAGCACCCTCCTAAGTGATACCTCAGGGTAAAATACATGGATAAAACTGCTATCAAGGAAATTATTAATAGAAAGCATTCTGATGGAAAATGTAAATGCTTTCTACTAAGGAGTGATAAGCGCTCAGAAATAAATCCTGTGCCATACCATCTCGTTTGAGAGTGAAGCTATAGAATCTGGGGCAAGGCATGAAACAACAAAGAGCCAAAATGAGCTTATTAGCACCCTTTCATGGGTTTTGGCTTCCTCCTTTCTCTCTTATTTTCAAAACTTGAATGTACATGAAAACATTGTGAAAATCAGTTCTTAAGGCATTCTTGCCCTATGGCCACAGCTGACAACCCAATAAGCAGAGAGAGGTTTCAGAGATTTTATTCCATATCTCATGGCCTAAACTGTGTCTTAGTTTGCTTGTAGGATTTACTCCTGCAGTGGAATACAGGTCTTATAAAAGGCAAACACTGCTATTTACATAGAAAACACATCTCTATGCCTACTGAAGCACAAGCTCTTAAGAAAAGTGTTTGTTGAAATTTAAGTATAATAAAAGCAGTGGTTCAGTAGATTTCAGATACTCATGGTAGTACATTTTCTTTCAGAGGTTCCTGAGTTTGCTTTATCATTTCTGACATTTCATATGGCACATTATAAGGGGAACAGCACCTTTACTAGAGCAGCCAATTGCACAGGTGGGAGAGGTTGATGCTAAACATTATTAAAAGATCTTCCTTCCTTCCCAAAACAAGAAATGAATGCAAAACCATAAAATCATCTGGGAGCACAAATTCTTTAGACAAACATTAGAAAGAAATAAGGAATAGTCTGTTTCTTAATAAGAAAGTCACCTGTGCATCTGTCTGCTAAGTCTGCTTACTGTACACGTCTTCAACGGTCAGATGAAACACTGCACTGTGATTTAACAAGACAGTACAGGTAGTTTAGAAAACTTTCCAGATTTCTGTCATTTATACGTCAAAAGACTCCAGCTGACATGGCTACAGCACAATTTTCCAAGACTATTTCCAAGGAGTTCTAAGGCCCCATAATAAAATCAAAATCAGATTTTATTTAAAATACAGACATTAATATTCACTTTTGTAACAACACTGAGATTACCACTACTTATAAATTCTGATAATGGCAGTTTCTGGAAATGATTTGTTACTCTGCCTCTCCAGCCCATTTGGTGACTGCTTTGATATATAAATTGTTTGCAGATCTATACACTCTGAAATTCTTCAGAGAAATATCCATCCTTCTTGTTTAAGTCCATAGCTGTCAGAGGCATCTCCCAAATATCAATACATTTTCAACTTGATTTACATTGGGGTAAATATCCACAAGGTATTTTTTATTTTGTGTTTGTGGAGATTTTTCTGTTTCTTTTTCTGTTGTTTCTCCCCATCTACAGTCACTTTTCAGTTTCTACAACAGTAGTACACTGTGTTTATTTTTAAGTTCTTTCATGGATTGTATGATCCATTTTAATGGCATACATCCTTCTGAGTTACTGTCTTTGTTCAATTAACACATTTTATGTTCACTTTCTGCCAAAATGCCTAGGGTATACAGACCTTCTTCACTCTGCATGTTTTGTTTGCAGACAGCAATGGAGCTAGCAGTTTTCTTAAAATTTCAGGTTAATAAATCCCTGAGTTAAAGTTAATAATTAAGCTAATAATTACCTGAGTAATTAGTTGACATACAGTGTCTACATTATACCATTAGACTACCAAGGCAAGGACTGGCACTGCACAATTTAGCCTTCCAAAACCCCCAGATCCTTAGTCTTGGAAAGTCTTGTGTTTACCTAAGGCCTCTTGATAAAGCAGCCTGATCCCCTTCCTGCTGAAATGGGTGATGGAATTGCCAGTGACCTCAATAAGAACAAGGTTCCAACACCACCAGCCCAAGGCTTGATTATCTCCAATTGTCTCGGTACACATCACAGGCATTAAGAAATGTGTCTCCACCTCAAAAGTAAATCCTTTGGGTGTGCAGCAGTAGATAAAACCACTTTGCACTGAGATAGCACTTTCTGTTTCAATACATTTTACAACCGATTATGCCTTTCAATCCCTCCAGTAAGATAACCACTTCATACTACAGACTGGAAAACCAGCACAGAGTTACTGTCATTTGCCCAGTGAAGCAGGGGTGACATTCCAACACCCAGCCCCTTTGGGTCCATGCCCCTCTGCTGCTGGGAAGGAGCTCACAAGTCTCTGTAACTAATCACCATTTCTCTTTATGAGAACTGAGCTACAGCTTCACAATCCTTTGTTAACATCCACATCTGTGATCTGATTCCACAGAAGAAAAAGAGGTTATTTTACTGTTCAAGGCCCAATCTCAGTTTTTTGAACCTGCCTCACATATCAGTGTCCAAAAGCTTCTCCAAGCCAGCTGGGTAGAGCTTAGGCAGCATTTCTAACCCCACAGCACATTTCCAGACTCAAACCTTCTTTGAAATATAGAATGAGAAGCTTGGGCAAAGCACCTGTAATCAGCATCTGAAATGCCCTTGTTAGCTGCATACACTTCCTCAGAGCTTCCCCTGCCTTTTCACTGCCCACAGACTTTGGCTACAGTCAGCAGAAATGCAGAATGTTTATTCTTCAGGCACAAATAGCAGCACATCTCTGAAAGCTGCCAAGTTATAGCAAGCCTGTTTCCATTCACTCCTCTTTTTTTTTTTTTTTGTTTCCACCCTTCCTGCCCTTTTTTCCTCAAGAAAAATATTTTTTAAACCTGTATTCCAAAGCTTATTATAGATGTCTCCTATAGGCTTCACAGCAAATTTCCAGGCTGGTCCCTATGTCAGATCAACCTTATCTCTGAGTACCTGTCCAGAAGAGACACTGCTGTGGTTTTCAAGGGTCCTGACTACTAAACAGCAGGAATACTTGTTGTTGCTTTAAATTACCCAATATCCTCACCTACAGTATTTGAAAATGCAGTGTAGCTCTGGGAAGATTATATTAGCATTAACTGAGCTCACACACGTGAATTTTGCTACTTTCCTTACAATCTTGCAGCCTCACCTGTCATATTAATAGCATTAGAATGGCTTCAGTGATAGCAGCTTACAAAAGCAGGAACTGGTTTGAGCAAAGCAGGTACTTGTTAACACTACAGAAGGAATAGGTAGGAGAAATCTTCCTCCAGTTGCTAAATAAAAAAGAATTATTGCATGCCTTCCACTCCCCCCTTAATTCCAGTTACTAAGTTCTTGCTCTCATTAGATACCTCAGTTGAGTCACAGTGGGTTGGTTGGAAATGCCTCATTTACTCTTGTTTGTTCACTCTCAACTCCTCTTTATTTCTTGAAACAGTATTAAAAAAATTGGCCCGTCTGCATACTTACTCTGCTACTATTGAGGTGTACTTAAAACTACAAATAGTATGACAAAAATATGACTTAAGTATCTTTCTGACATACGAATGGAGTTCTGGAGGGTGCACTTTTGTCGTAAGAAAAGTTTGTTTTCCTTAGCTGGAAACACATGAGTTATGCATTACTGTGAGGCAGATCATATTTACAATTGAATGTGACTATTAATATTTTCATACCCCCAGACACACAGCAGAGCCGGGGCTGCCTCTGCCAAGGCAGTCAGGAGACATTAATGAAGCACACAGAACTCTGCACTGTCCAGAGGAAAGCTGACAGTAAACCAACAGACACAGTCACATGGGTTTGTTATATAATTCTGGTCTTTACTAAGACAGCCAAAATGCCTGGCTGTACTGAGAGCATCTCTGAGAAGGAGCTTGTGGTGCTTCCAGCCCGGGAACTGCTGACTGCAAGACACCCATTAAAACACTCCGGTTGTAGGGTTGACAAAAACCAGTGAAGAGGCCATAGACCTGATCTGGTGATTAGGAAAGGCACGGGGCAGACTCCAATCTCCCTTCAAGAGGGTAAATTTTTCTGCCCAAAGCTGCAATGCACACCCCTCCCCAGCTGTGCCTGCTGCCCAGCCCGGCTCCTGTTTGCACCCAGCTGCCAGAGCACACAACCAGCGCTGCTCAAGGACCCTGCAGGCACCACTGCAGGAGGGCTGGGGTGAATTGTGGAGGTTACAGGCACCACAGTATCCAAATAAATCAGCTGTGGGTAGCCCTGGCTTCTAACAGCTCCCTGGTACTGCAGGCCTGAGGTGATCAACAGCTGGGCAAGGGGCCAGGCCAGACTGAGGCTCTGCAACCAAACACAGCTGGAGTTGTTGAAAGATAATATAAAGGTGGTTTTGTCCCAGCTATCTGAGACAGCCCCAGAGCTCCACTGAGACTGCACAAGGAACCTCAAGAGTCATGGACTTGTCTTATTATTTAAGGAAGTCACATCAGCTGAGGCCCTTAAACTCAGTTGGACACTGTACGAACATATTGAGCAAATACCCCAGTGCATTGCTAGAGACTTTCAGCATTTATTTATTTTTCATATTAAGATACAAAGAGAAAACATTCTTCAGAGGCCATACTAACCGTAAATTATTAAGAATTCGTTCTAATACTGACAGCATAAAACTGCATGGGCTGGGTCATGGAGCTTTAGAGCTGGAAGAAATCCAGTTCCTTCAAACCCAGGAGCTGGAATGAACTCAGATAACATCAACAGAGACATAAACTTTAATACACTGTATAAGTTGTTCTTTTTTCTTTTCCTTATTCCATGTAAGGCTCCTGAAATCATTCTTATTATACAATGTGAAACAGAAATTTAAAAGAGATAGTGAATGTGAATAAATATAAATATTGGAAATATAATAGCATGTTAATAAATTACAAAACTGTCAACAAAAACAGGGAAATTGCTGTCCATACTGATATTATCACCACAAAAAGGCTCGGTTTTAGATGAAAAAACATTGTATTTAAAGGGAAGGTTCAAAACAAAATATACTTTAGTTCAAGAAAAAGATTAACATTGAGAAACAGAAGATTCTGATTACTAAAGAAAGTTTCAATACGAGGAAGAAAAAAACATACACAAAAACATTTAGGTTATGGGAAATCCTCCTGAATGCTGTGTTCAAAACCACTTTTTTATTATGTGCTTGACATTTGTCTGAATTTAATACCTGTATGTGTACCATAAAGAAAACATTTGCAGCGTGTGGTGAATGGATATTATAAATAACTTTTCCACATCTAGTTTCTACTCATAGTAGGATCTGCAGTGGGATGAAATAAAAAGAGCATAGCTTAAACCTCCCATAAACCAAAACAAAAGGCATCACAATATTTCACACAGTTCATATACATATATATCAGTTTTCTGACTGGTCTTTATGACGTTTTGCAGTGAGGTACTGAGCACTCACCAGAGGCTGCAGAAAGATGACTGGGGATTTATCGCCCTCTTGTGAATAGGGGAAAAGTTACAATCTTCCTGAAAGTGAAAGTGCAGTTGTTGCTGCTACTAAAGAATCCTGTAGTAAAAACAAATCTGTACAATTGATAAGCAGAAATTCAGATTACTAAGAAGGAAGGTCTGCTGGTTACTTTAATAATCTAGAATAATTGTATCAGAAAAGGATAAATTTCAAAATTAAAAATAATTCTAATTCAAATCAGAACAAGCAAGGCATTTTTCTATGTAAGCAGGAAGACAGTAATCTAACTTCCACAAAATCACTGCCTAAAGCACTGATGTCAAATGCACAGACTGACTCAAAGGTGTGTTATTCCCTGATTGCAGCCCCAAAACATCCTTCCATTTCAAACGGAGCAGGAGATGAAAACACCTATTTTTGCCATGCAGAAGGTGTGGCCTTTTAACTGCAAAGAATAACCGTGGGTGTAAATCCGAATTTGTTTTCGGATGCCAGTAAAGTTTGCAGACAGGAGCAGGTGTGCCTCGGTGCAGCACGGCACAGCAGCTCCCAAGGAAACAGGCTAACCCAGCACTGGGAAGCCTTCACACTTCTACTGAGTTATTTTTAGGGAGCTTCCTCTTCGTGGTACTCCTTTCTTCCCTGCTGCTCTGCACGCATTCAGGGTGTCACCGCTCCTTTCCTTCCCCATCTCTGTCTACTGTCCCTCTCCTTTATCAAGAGACCCCTGACATCAAGGCAAAAGCCATAAAATGCTCCGGCAAAGTCATCACCCCTCATCTGGCCAAACTCCAGGGCCGAGGAGCTGTTGGACACCAGGGCTCCCATTTCCCACCTTGCCCTAAGGATGTGCAGCTACATCATCCCTTCCTTCCACCCTTCCCTTCTTCATGCACCCCTCACTAGCTGAATGCTCCAAAGGGAGCCCTTCCAACCTAAAAAGCACTGCAGCTGCTCACTCCCACACACTTCCCTGTGTCCCCCATCACACAGAGTGCCCACCACGCTCTACCAGTTTCCTCTCAGGCTCAGCCTGGATGTCACCACATAACCACAGGCTTTCCTGGGCAGGTGTGTGCCCTTCCTGGGTGCCTGCACAGCACGCCCCGTGTGTCCATAGGAATTCCTTCTGGAATTCCTTCTGGCCTTCTATCACCACACCTACTAACAGGATGGCTCCCTCCTGTACATCTGCAACAAAGAAACCTTACCAAAACTCTCTCCTGAGATTATTAGCAAGGCATGATATCAAGAAGCCAAGTGTCATTTGATCACGAGTAACAGAGGACCCTCGTCCTGAGAGGCAATAATAACACTGCCTTAGAGGATCCGAGAGCTTCTGTTTGTTTGTGCTGCCTTCCCTAATTTAAAATAAATAAAGCATAAATCCTATCCAAATGAAGGCCTCGCCAAGCCCTACTAGCACAACATAATAACCATCTCCCTGAAAAACTTTGTATTAATACCACTTAGCATAATAAATTTTTAAAACGATACTGCAGTAAAGAATATAAATTCACCTATGTATTTCTTCTTCTTAGCAGTGACTGTTAATAAACAGCTTTATAGCTACTATATTTAAATGCAATTAGTTCCATACATTTCCAGCTTAACAAGAAATAATACATATTCATTTCTGCTCATTAACAGTCAGTATATAACTCTTAGCTAATGAACATTCAATTATGTTCTCTGAATACATTGTGGGATAAACTCTCTTTTTGTTGCTCATATCAGTTCACTTCAATTCAGTTGCTGCTAATTAAAATTCTTTTGCCTCACGTAGACAAACCTGGGTTTTTTGTAGTCCCTGGAGACTTTTTTAAGAGTTCTGTTTTATCTTTATGTACAGTCAGCTCCCTAATTAATGCTTTAAATAGGGAAAACTTTACCGAGGCTCCTGGGTTCAGTTCAAAGGAAAAAAAACCCAACTGGTAATTTTATATCTCATTCTCACACAAATCACTAGAGTCTCTCTTTTTCTTGTAAATCTACTTTTTTCCTTTTGTTTTCAGGTGAATTCAATAATCAGAGAAGGTGCCAGTTTGAGAGCACTGGGAGCTGGAGATGCCCCATCATCAGTCGAGAGCTTTCCTACCCAGAGGAACAGAAGAGAAATTCTTGTCAAGTTGTCTGGTTCTGCAGCTAGCTCAGGTGAGGAAGGAGGAATCTCCAAGGGCACATACCCAATGGACTCCCTGAGGTAACACCACCTCTATTTTCACTCAGCATCAGCAAGAGTCAATGCTATTTTCCCTAAATTGTTATCAGAGCTGGCTCAGCAGTCTATCTGCCTGTCTAGGACCAAAAACCCAACCAAGTCTACCTGCTCCACTGAGACTAACACAATGCAAGCCAAGCATTTACTGAAGTGCCTCCCTTTGCAGAGGTCGTTATCAGGTATTACTTGATAAATGCAGTGATTAGGTTCTTGCCTCTGATTTATCTGCCTTATGTCCATTAAACATTGCAAAGAGAAGGGAACTCAGCAGAAGAAGCTTCAGGGAACTTTCAGCAAGAAGTTTTCCTCTTTGGTGCAGCACACCAGGATCCTTTTACCTGCACTTATGGGCTGGCATGGATAACACACTGGGGACAGAAAGGGAGAGGGAGAGGGAGAGGGAAAAGAAATTCAGAAAACAAGAAAACAAGGAAGCAAGAAAGCAGTTTTTGAATGGAGAACAGAAACACAAGGCTGTGTATTGCTGTCCTCATACACGTTTCTCACAAGTAGTTCACATTTAGTACCACAGAAAGAAACTGGAAAATCAGAATGGCACTTTGCATGAAGAAGTTTTTTAGCTAGTCCTTGAGAGGAATTGGTTTTTTTACAAGCAGTGAGCAGATGCTCCCCAGCTGCTGTGTGCAGCAGTGTTACACGACCGGGCCAGGAGATGGCAGATTCTTGTCAGACAACAGCAGGGAGCAGGTCAAACACGAGCAGGTTTCCAATTTCTGTATCAAAAATGTCTTTGTACACATGTTTTTATAAAGGTAAAACAACAGCCCTGATCAAAAGAATTAAACAGACAAATGTTAAAAAGAGCACCTTCTTTTAGCCTCTGCTTCAGATTAGAAATTACTGACAGAAGAGTTAAAAAAAAAATTTGCAAATATTCCATATTCTGCAGTATATGATTTGCCTATCACACATTTTATGATAAGAAGATAAGTTAGAGTATATTTTTACAGAAATGAGAAAAAGAGTAAACAGTCCCAAAGGCAGCTACAATAAGGCAGATATCTTAGTCCATTTTAAACTGTATATATACAATCTATATTAAACACTATAATTATGCCCAAATAATAAATATGCCCAAATAATAACATTACTATGCCCAAATAATTAAATATGATCACACTGTCTCACGTGTTCTGAACATTAAAGGTTTTTTTGCACTGTGCTTATATTTTGGTACTTGTGATGATAAGCCTTTCAAATGGTGCTATAGCTAACCAGCCTTAGAAGAGTAGAAAGTTTATAATCAATATAATTGTTTTTATTAAATGTACAAGTCACCAGAAACACCAATCTACATATGAAAAGCATCATGTCTGCAAAGCCAAAGTGTGAGTCACGGGGTCATGCTAATGGCAAAAAGAAAAAAAAAAAAAAAAAAAGCAGACACTATTACATAGTGATATAATAATATAATTTTTCAGACACAAATTAATCCTTCCTTCCCACCCAGCTGCACTGGTCAGGCCTCCTAGCAGTAGTATTTCCCCTTTGGATTTCTCCCAACAAAGATGTGGACTCACTGGAGAAAAGCAAGAAGAAAGCTTTAAGAATGCTCAGATATGTAGAAACTATCACCTGGGAAGGAAAATCTGAAAACATTATTTTGGTGAAAGCATAAGGGAATCATAACACTACACAAGTGTACAAAAACTAGCTGCAGAGAGGAAAGGGACCAGTTCTTGCATCCACTGAGGGTGGATATCATCTGCAATGAGAGAGATTCTTGAAAAAAAAAAAAAATTTCAAGACATTACCAGAGAAGTGCTGGAACCGATCAGCTAGGGAAGTCATGGGCTTTTAAAAAGAGCTTGTAAAATCATCTGCCAAGAGTGATGGAGGTAGAATTGATTTTTCTCCTCTGGAGTTCCCCTCAGCCTTATTTTCTGTGACAAATGTGCTGATCCAGTTCGTTCACAGCTCTCAGCTTTTTCAGAGGAGAATGCTGGTTTCAAGGAGTGCAATTACAGGGAAGTCCTGGAATCCAGCCAAGGGAAATCCTACACTCATCAAGCTTCCATTATAGGCAGGCTTCAGTTAGCCCAAATATATCATTATGACTACTCCTTAAGCACCTGCAGTTGCAAAACACAAATAATTATTTTATAATGATTAACTTTTGTGAATGCTGATGGTATCTTTGTGGAAGCAGAGACGTCAAAGTGGGAACTGAACTATGAGATGCTCACAATTAGTTTCATTACAGCAACATGAACAGTCTGGCAACATACAGACAACTGTTGTGCCAGGAAATACCAATACTTTCATGTGAAGGAGAAATTGGAAAAGCACCATAGCAAAACGAAGCGTTTGAACCAATGTCGGGCAAGAGGCCGGCGGGCTCGCTGCACACACAGACTGGCGGCTGAGCCCCAGCGCTGGAGCGGATTCCTGTGAGAAGTCAAAATCCTGCTTCCTGCATGTGTCAGCGTGGAGCTTCCTCTCGGGCTGGGGCCAGCAGGAGCCCGGCAGAACGGCGGGAGGTGCCGGAGGACGGTGTTTTACCGCACCGCCGGCCCTGCAGAGCCGCTCCGGGCATCCCTCGGGGCACACCTGGGGAAGGGATCGCACGGGCAGCCAGCTCGCAAAGAAAGGCTGCAGCGGATCTGTACACCTCAGTGCTCAAGCAGAATCACTGTACCAGCCTTAGGCAGCGGTGAAAATGCACCACAGTCCTAGAAACGACCTCTGCCGTGCGCCACGACCGCGCTTGCCCCTCTGCTCTGTCAGACAC